>OMNN01074255.1:8291-33649 GCA_900302755.1 Chromis chromis | reverse complement strand
CCCTGCCTCCGCTACCAGAGCATCCTGCACGGCCCCGCTGCGCTCAGCGCGCCCTCTCTGCGGCCCATCTGCACTTTCTGCCTCGGCAACCAGAGGAAACTGGTGAGTGGCTTTTACACATGAACACACACTACATACGATTTTTTTATGTAAAAATCGATAAAAGCACTAACTTGAAAGCACATAGATGAGGAAGGAAAATGCTGATTATTCTTATTTTAAAATGTAAATCAATAATTTTTAAATAAGTGATACTGTGACTTACATGTGCAGGAGGTGATCTGAAGTGTTTACAGTCTGAGATGGTGTCTGGCCGGACTCCTTGCAGCTATAAATGGAAACTAGAAACTGGCACAGTATCAGAAATATTATGTCACGATTGCACTTAAAAGAAAAACTGTAATTTACATTCAGAGAAGTCATCAGGATTCTGGTGAATCTGCAAAACAGAAAACAAAGATTACATTTTGCAGCATGATTTTCTTCGTGTTTAAACATGTTCAGGGTACTTGTGTGTTCGTGAAGAGCTGAAAATCTCTTATAAATACCAGTAAACAGTAACTAAACTGTTATTTAAAGACATTAAATAAAGTAGTTAATGTAAATAACAGTGTAATGAAAGTAAAATATGGGATTTGGAGACTGAAACTGACTCCATAAAGTTGATATTTCTGCAGATTTAAATGAATCAAGGTTTGTGTTCTCTGGTTAAATGTCACTGTGCTTTGACTGTCGTGTGTTCGGTGGTAAAAAAATAAGCGTCTCTTTGCCTCCACAGCTCAGAGATGGAGGGAAACACTCGGCTGCTGTGTGAAACGAAGCGGCTCCGGACAGACGTGGATGTTTTTGTTTACATGTAGGACTTTGTACATATATAAATATATTTATTTTTGGATTAGACGAGACAACAAAAGACAGATTTGACACTGAAAAGCACTTTGTGAACCCTCTTGTGTTTTGGTTGAGCTGTAACCTGAGCCGATGTGTAAAGTTGCACCTGACGTGGGGCTATTTTAGGTCCCACCGATAGTACAAACCACCAGCCCACCGAGCAACGCCTAAAAAAAAAAAAGCGTGTCGCCTTCAGTCACATGAAGGAAACCGAAGAGCAACTACTGCAGTGGGTGCTGTCAGTTCAGCGTTGCCTTTAAGTGCTGTCGGGGATATCGGAATCACGCAGGGGGCGATTTTAAAGGGGCATTAATGGTGGAGACCGACGGGAGCTGCAACTGACAGATCTGGTCTCTTCTGTGATTTCTCAGGAATCTGGAAGGCACAGTTAATATTTTACACCACATCCTGCAGCTAGGCGGCGCACTACTGCTCCAATGTGTTCTTTTATACAACTTTAAAGGACAACTTTAGAGATTTTCTGCTTTTTTTTACAGTCAACGAATCCTATTAGCGATGAAAAAATCCAGAAAAATGTATTAGATATTAACACTTTCTTTAAAAATAAACAAAAAGTGCATCACAGAAGCAGCAAAAACAAAGAATACAGACACTAAACAGTCGGTGTGAGGCATCAAGGTGGCAGCGTCCAGTGTTTTTGGATGCAAAGAAGCATTTTTTTAATTAAAATTACCCAACTGGGACAATTTGCCACAGATAATAATGTTTGCTTGTCTTCAGTCTGGCTTCATTTATTTGTCTGTAAGCAATTTAAATGGGGTTAAATCTGTATAACTGACAGATATTCCCTATAAGTTGACATGCATGCATGAAAAAAAAGACAAGAAATCAACAAAGACTTGATCCTTACATGCAAAACACCCATAAAAAACAGTAAGTTAAGCTAATTGTCACCTCTCCTTACTCCCATGGACTTACGACTCCATACGAAGGACAAACTGGATTAAAACTCTCTCTTTAAAACCTTAAAACCTACCTCAAGGTAATGTTGGAACATTCCCTGCTAGATTGGGAGATGATACTTACATGTCATTGTTGGTATTTGGTCTTTTCTTGAGGTTTGTTGCCTGTAAGAAAAAGCAGAGAATCAAGAAGCAGGATGGACTTTAGATGTGATGTGATGGTACAGAAATGCAATTACAAGACGTGTGAGTGGATAAACTGACGCCAGATATGCACATTAACACTGGGCTTCATGAACCTACTTTGAAGAGACCTGATCAGTGTTTAACCCTTTAAGACCCGAGCCTCAAAATGTCCGCCTGGTCTGTTTTTTTATTATTTTGATTACAAAAAGGGTCAGAAAATGTCCTGTGAGTGCTGGTGCCCATTTTTTCCAAAAGAAACTTTCAATATCTGGCAGCTATTTACGATTTCCTGCCTATTATAAGAGTTACGGTAATTTCATCCAGCGGATTCCTGGGGGGGGGCACGAATGAAATTACCGTAATGACACCATATTGGCTGTAAAGCGCAACGCCTCAACTTTCAGAAACCGTTTTTTCCGATAGCACAAACGGCGACACATTTACGGTATTCCAAAGTGCGCTAGCCCAAACGTGTCGCAGATGACACACCAGGACTTAAAGGGTTAAACCTGGAGTTAGCTTAAAGCTAGCATCAGCATGTTGGATATTCTGGCAGCCAAAATATCAGGAATGTCCTCTACTTTTAGGATAGGAGGATAAATTTGGAAATTTTCATCGTGCTTTGCAAACTTTTACAAAATCAGGGAGCTTATTTCAGTTATTTAGGATAAACGTGGGAAGATTTCATGTAGTTTTGCTTTTTAAAGAATGGAGCCACAACCTCTTTGCACACATATATACAGTAAATATGATTTCCTGTCCAGTCTCATTAGTTCAACAACATATCATATCCTGTAAACTGCTCAAATAAGGTCAGTTTCTCCATTTACAGGTGAGACGTCAGTGTTCCGTCGCTAAGCTAATCCTGTAAAGTGAGAAAACGCTTGCGAACACACTGATGAGCAGGTTTTAAAAAGAAAATCTGGACCTGATAGCTCCTTTTTTAGTCAGTTCCAACTGGGAATTTAAAGACGTTCTAGGTTCTCGACTGCATGGTGACTTTTCGTGTATCTTTGCCTGAACTGTTGTGATGAATATACTTGCAGTGTGGTGAACTGTTTACTTCTGCATTGTTGCACAACCTCTTTTTGTTTTCACTTTAAAAGCACGGAGCTGCGACGTTCTGTGAGCACACGAATGCGGGACGCCCCGGCATGCACTAGTTTTTTAGTACACATCGATGTAATCCTTCTACAACCCACTGGATCCCTTGATATTTATCTCACAGCACGAAGCTATCAGTGGGAAATGTTGCGCACTACCTCAGACCTGTTTTGAATATGAAGGCCTACCTCTAAATCAAATGAGCGACGTGTGAAAATGTACTTGAATCAACTGTGAACTTTGCACATCGCAAATACTGAGAAGCTGCTTGAAGAGAGAGAAATGTATTTTTGTACAATAAAAATGAAACTGAGGATGTTAAACTGCCTTCTTTCTTTGTGTGTTTGTACTTTACATCAAGCATCAGGCTCTGCTGACAGTAAATACACCACTTTAATAGAAGATAACTCATGATAGAAATGTGCTTTAAGTCTCTATTTCCAAGACTTTATGAGATGCTGAACACAAAATGAACAGACTTACCAAACAAAGGAGTCAGAAGGGCCTTGGTCTTATCCCATAATTATAAAATATGTTCCAGAAAGAGACAAGATGAGATGAAAAAGAGATGTGAAATGTCCTGAAAAAGATAAAATGGCGACAAAAACAATTAAAATGAATCAAAGTGTGACACACAATGACCTCAAGGAGACAGAATGGCTACAAAGAGATGCAAAACAACCAAAATGAGACGCAAAATGAGCAGAATTAAATGTAAACGACCACAAAGACACACAAATAAGACAAAAAACAACCATCAGGAGATGCTAAATGAACCCTAAAGACACACAAAATGACCAAAATATTACAACAAATGTCGACAAGGAGACACAAAATTACCAAAATGTGACAAAACATGTTTGAAAGAACAGAATGGCTACAAAGAGATGAAAAAGGAACAAAATGTGACTCAAAATGAGAAGGATTAAATGCAAACGACAACAAAGACACACAAATGACCAAAATGACCACGGAAGAACAAAATAACTAAAATGTAACAAAAACATGACGTCACAGAACAAAAAACTGCTACAAAGAGATACAAAATGACCAAAATGTGACACAAAAGGAGCAGAATTAAATGCAAACAGCAAATAGGACGAAAAACAACCATCAAAAGGTACTAAATGGCCCTATAGACATACAAAATGGCCAAAATATTACAACAAATGACGACAAGGACACACAAAATGTGACAAAACATGATTTCAAAGAACACAGAACGGCTACAAAGAGATGCACAACGACCAAAATGTGACACAAAAGAAGCAGAATTACATGTAAACGACCACAAAGACATGCAAATAAGACGAAAAACAACCACCAGGAGATGCTAAACAGTCCTAGAGACACACAAAATGATACAAAACGGCCCGAATGTTGCCAAACTATGACCACAATTTACAAAAGACACAAAATGCCTAAAATGTAGCAAAAAAAAATTATCACAAAGACCCAAAAATAATGACAATGTGCCAGAAATTAGATACACTGCAGAAGGAAACTGTTAATAAGTAAATCCACATTATTCATTTTCCAAAATGAAAACAAATAGACTAAAAAAAAACATGAAACTCACTCTTTCTTCTAAAACATTTTCAACACTTTAACAAAATAACATTAAATCAGGTAAAACTACAAAAATGACTGATAACCACCTGCACGTCCTTGTAAATATGAAACCATAAAACCTCATTAGAAGGTCTTCAGCTTCTACAAATCCAAAGAGCTTCCACCAATAATTAGAGCAGTAAATCTGAGCTTCCTTCATTTCTGTGGAGCTAAATTATGATTGTTGTTGCTGCAAGTAGAAGAAAATTAAATGATTCAAAGCCACAGGATTAAAAATGAGACGTATAGCAATTTAAAAGGGAGAAATGAACGGCACACGTCATTTTTCACTTTCATCTTTTAATTTTGATGAACATTTTTGATCTTTTCCAACTCATTTTCTGGTTTTTGGCAGCGATGGGGCTTCCATAAACTTCCTATTTTACCTATAAACATGCTTTTAGAGCTACATTTTCATAGATATTTATTAATATACAGACACAGCTGTATTTTATTTAATAACTGGAGAGTTTGTTTTCAGAAAACACAAATTTATACCCAATAAGACAGTTAAATTCTTACCTTTATGGCTTCTTTTATAAAGTGTTTTGAAGAGCTGTAATTACTTGAAGCCGTTATTATAGATGTAGAAATGTTTAAACCAGGGGTGTCCAATCCTGGTCCTGGAGGGCCCCTATCCTGCATGTTTCCAACACCTGATTCAAATGATCATCTCATCATCAAGCTCTGCAGAAGCCTGATAACGATCCTGATCATTTGAATTAGGTGTGTTGGAAGAGGGACACATCTAAAACATGCAGGATAGGGGCCCTCTAGGGTTGATCTGGTTTAAACACTTTATATTATTGGCAGCTGCAGTTAAATGGTGTTGAAATAAAAAGCCAAACAGCACAGAGATAACCATTTCAATAATCTTTATTTCATAAAAAAGTCAAATCGGTTTTTATATCAGATTAAAGAAAGTAGAAACCAATAATAATCAGTGAGCTGGCGAGGCGTCTTACAGGGGGGGCGTGTCTTCTGACCAGATCCACCTCGACAGGCAGTACAGGTTTACCCAAAAGTCAAGAAAGAAGAAGGCCAAGTTTAAGACTGAACACGAGCCAAAACATGAGCTGGGCCAAAAAAAAAAGTTACAGGGGCAAGAGAGGAAGAAAACTTTGGCAAAAACATTTTTATTTCTTGTCGTCGGCTTCGTAGTCGCATGGCAGAGCGGTGAAGGTTACCCAGATTCAGATTCGTCGGCCGTCGAGATCACATGGAATGTTTCGTTTCCAGATTACAGAAGGCATTACGACAATAATAATACCAAAAAAATAATAAAAATAAAAAATAGAGGGGGAGGATTCATCGTTTTCCACTTTGAGCACAGAGCCCTTCTCGTTTTTGTTTTCCTACTCTGTTTAAATAACGTTTACATGTTTTGGAGTGGTGGAAGGATGCTGGAGGATAAATAAGTAACAGGAGGTAGAAGAGAGAGAAGGGCAAAGACATTCTACTGCTCCTGCTGCTACTTGTAAAAAAAAACAAAAAAGAAAAATAAAGAAAAGAAAAGCTCGTCTGGCGATGGAGGGTTTAGTCCGCCTCCTCTTCCTCTGATTCTGACTCTGGAGAGAGAAAGACAAGACGACACAGTCAAGAGCTTTTATTAGTATTATGATGCGTTTTGGATAAACCGATTCAAGTTTCAAGTCTATAAAATGTCAGAATAATAGAAAAACAGCACATTTTCACAAATAAAAAGCCTAAACTTGGACTTTCTGGGGTATTTTAATGACTATTGAAGAGCAAAAACAACACTAGGGGTCATAAACTCTTCATTTTATGTCTCTTAATCGTCAAAATGTTGTTTCAGATGACGTTAAAGCTAATCTAACCTTAAAATCCTGACATTCAAACACGACAAAGGCAGATTTATGCATCTAGTCGACTGTTGAAGCTTTGCATGTTTGATTTTCCATTTGAGTGTTTTACTGTCAAAAAAAGATTCAAGTTTGAGCAAAGTTCCAAGATTTTTGTGCTCAATGTACAATCAGTGTTCTTTTTATTAGATAAACTCCATAATCTGACAACTGTTGTGCCATAAAGTCCACTTTCTGTTGTATTTTTACACCCTCATATAGGTTAATTACACATAACTACATGTATAGTTTCACAGAGGTCACAGTTTTTGTCCTGGACTGCATCATATGAAGCTCAAACAGCTGCTAGGCATCAATAAGCTAAATAAACTGATTAAATCATTCATTTATCTGGTTTTATATTCTCAAGCCAGAAATCTGAGGAGATTGCAGGTTTAGGGAATTGTAAATTACATTTTTAATAATAATCTAACCTTTATTGATCCCCTTGGGTTCCTTCCTTCTCTGCATTCATCCTATTCTAAGTTAACCTTAACTATACATACTAGGAGCAGTGGGCTGCCACGGTGCAGCACCCGGGGAGCAGTCAGGGGTTAAGGGCCTTGCTCAAGGGCCCACAGTGGTGGTGACTGGGACAAGCGGTCGCTCTCACTTTCCCACCTCAACCTCTTTGCCGGGGGCTCGAACCGGCGACCCACCGGATACAAGTTCGCTTCACAAACCACTAGGACACCACTGCCTAGTTATTATAAAAAACATGTCTTATTCATTTGTCAAGCCTTGAACTGAACATTTTTAAAAGCTCAGGTTGTCCCTCTTGTGCTGTTTATTTATTTTCTTTTATTTTGTGGCTTTTGCAGATGTCTCCCAGTCTGTGAGAATCCCAGTGCTTATCGGTTCAGGAGTGACTTATGACAACGTAGAACGCTACCTCGACGCAAACGGAATGATCATCGGTTCTCATTTTAAGCAAGGCGGCCACTGGGCCAATGAGGTTGACCCGGACCAGGTGAAGAGGTTCATGGAAAAGATACGCGACCTTCGGAAATGAAAGGTTTTCTGACGCCTTTGACACAACATTAAAGGCACGAAGCCCACCAGCTTAAGAAAACAAGTTTTATTTGTATTTTTTGTACATTTTATAAATACACACAAATAGAAAAACATATTTATATTCCAAACAGTTTGAGTAACATGAAAAAGTGAGAACCCGATAAAAAGTACAAAAGTAATTATTCCATAAGTTTTGCAACAAAAACGTTTATCAGAGCAAAAAAATCACTGAGTATATCTTTTTTTTTGGTTTTCACACAACATGAATACTGTACAGGTCAACATGTCATGAAATCAACTTTTAATACACTTGGCAGAAAAACAGAGGAAAGCTAAGCCGCACGCTAAGTACAATCAAGGAACAGCCAATCACAATGTGCCACAATCCACTTGCATCATAATTTAGAGCAAAGTTTTCTACAGGTGTAAATTTTTCACATTTGGAACAGTATTAGACCCTCTGGTAGCAACAGCACCTTTACAGTAACTTTCACACACCTTCCTGTCAGACTACCTCTACTCATATCCTATCAATCTACACAAGTCAAACAACTCATTTCTCATTTGATAGTTTACATTATCAACACGTATTTAAAAAGTAACATTTTCTTAGAAATGCTTTTCAAACTTAGGGGACCGGCTGTGGTTTTTCATGGTCAGGCGTTCGAGGTTCGTTGTTCTCAGTGGTTTCAGACGTGAGGGTTGTCAGTGCAGGTCGCCGATTTTAAAGTCTAAAATTTGGCTCGTGTTTGATCATTTCACTGGACAGCAAATTGTAAATCTCACGTGCTTTGCCTTGGTGGATGTGCACAATTAAGTGTGAGGTGAAACGATGACCTGAGTAATTCAGGGCCAAGGCACTGTGCTGTGATGGAGGCAACTTCACACACACACACACAACCTCTCAAAAGCACTTTCATCGCTCCTCTTCAGTAGTTGTACAGGCGCTGGCCGGGCTGCTTGAAGTGGCCGTAGCGTCTCTCTCCCAGGGAGAATCGCGTCTTGGCCAGGTTCTGCCTGTGGAGGGCGCTGCGGCTCAGCTTCTTCCTCTCAGCCTGGGTCCTGGCCCTCTGGACGGCCAGCAGCTGGACGGTGCACGGCAGAGGGATCCCCCAGGCAGCAAGACGCCAGGATATGTGTCGTCTCACCGCCACTGGCCTGGACAGACACAGGGGATGAGTTACAGTACATGTTAATAAAATATTATGTACTATACAGTAACAGATGAGAGATAAAGCATTACTGTGCAGCAGTTCTGTGTGAATGTTGTGGCTGATCTATTCTTGTGAAGTTAAGATTATGATTTAGAAACATGAGGACACTCCTGCAAGGTTCTGGATGGTCATCATGTCACTTTAGGATAAATCTCATGTTACAGTTATGTCAGCATCAGGATGGAAATAGTCTTGATCTTTATGTCTCTACCTTTCAACCATCTGCAAAACAACTTATATGGGGCAAAACTGTTTTTTAAGCATGAAAGTTCATTCTTGACCTTATATATAGTCCAACATTTTAGGGGCAAATGATCATTTGCCCCCAATAAGAGGTAAGAAGATTGATGCAGCTCTCATGTGTGTCCATTAAATAATAATCTAACCTTTATTGATCCCCCTGGGGAAATTCCCTCTCTGCATTTGACCCATCCTATTCAAAGTTAACCTTAACTATACATAGGAGCAGTGCCACAGTGCAGCACCCAGGGAGCAGTCAGGGGTTAAGGGCCTTGCTCAAGGGCCCACAGTGGTGGTGACTGGGACAAGCGGTCGCTCTCACTTTCCCACCTCAACCTCTTGCCAGTCTAGGGACTTGAACCGGCGACCCACAAACCACTAGGCCACCACTGGCCCCTGAAATATGAAGCTAATTTCAGCAGACAAATGACTTGCCTTGGCTTTGCTCAAAGACAACAACAACTACCTCCCAGCACCACTGCAGCTAACTAGTAGCTACATTCAGTTTAATCCACTGATTAACCAAAGAGCAACAAGAAGGTGTTTAGGCTTATGTACCAGACAAGTTCCTGATAGAGTGCTTCAGTCGAACAAACAACACCCAGTAAAACCACAACTAGCCAAAACACTGATGAAGGAACCTGACACAAGTGTATGGAAATGATTTCCACATGACTCACTACATAACACAGAGAGTAATAAAGAACAACAAAGCAGAGGATGGAAAGGAGCCGTCTGCCAAAGAAATACAAATTTTTTAAAGATTTTTTTTCAGGTTTTTTGCCAGTATTATGGAGGGACAGCTGATGGGACACAAAAAAAAACGAGAGAGAGAGAGAATTGCATTCAACAAAGATCCTGACAAACATCTATCCGACGAGGTACCTTCATGAAATTATGAAACTTGGAATCAAGATCTGCACTAAAGGTGAACGGTCCCCACTTACATAGCACCGTTCACCTTAGCTATGTCCTAGGAAGTGCTTTACGATGTGTTTCTACTACTTGGGGTTCAGTGTCTTGCCGAAGGACATATGGAGGGGCTGGGGATTGAACCACTAACTTTGCTATTATCAGATAACTTGCTCTACCACCTGTAGTCCAGGCTGCACTGTAAGGCACAAAAACATTGAATGAGCAGTAGCAGCATGATGCCAGGGCTTTGGCTGAGTGACACAGTTGTACTGGAGTAGAGCAAACTCGCAGGAGAGAAGGAAACTCATCCAAAAAGAAACCAGACAGATGGCGGAGTGGGAGAGACAAACCCAAGAAGTCAGGGTGAGAAAACAGGGTGAGTAGACACACTGGGAGGGTGACAGAAAGGTTATGTGGGTTTAGATGTAGAGTAGCCTGCAGATTTTAGTTTATCCTCATATATGAGCTACACTCAAGTCTAACAAATGCTTGTCCTGTGAGAATTAAAAGAAGACCCGCACCTCGCAGTGTGTGCCACTCTGGAACACATCATTGTATAAGAAAGCACTCAAGAGTGAAGGTACAGATGGAGGGACAGCAAAATCCTGATAGTAACGGCATCGCCATTGCAGGAAGAAGTCAAAAACAACCAAATGAAACAAAAGGAACTGGCATTCCTTTCCTCCAGGGACAGAGTGGCTGGCACCCACGAAGGAGCAATAACAAACAGAGCAGATCTCAGAAGATGATTCATCCTCCCTCAGATAATTAACAAACTTAGGTGGAATCATTTGTGGAATCGTTCAAGCAAAAGCTCTCATATTTACAGGCACTGGTCCAGGCAGTGGAACGAGCTGACAACAGATAGAAAGTTAGGTAACAAACTGTGGAGGCTGAACCCCTTGAATGTTGATGATGCAAATAATGAGTTGAGAAGCCATCAAGTTAACTCGGATGTATCGCTGTACACCAAGCAGTAAGTTGGGTCTTCGACATTCTCGCTAAAAAGGTGACTACTTTTTGTTTGCTGCCCTGCTCAGTTCCACATGCTACAAAACATTATGCCGACCTCTTGTCATCAAAAAAGCTTCTCCATTTGTTTTATTTGGCAGTAGAGAGCTGTGTGTGCCACCTGTTAACCTGAACAGGACCAAGGATGGGAACTTCCCTTTACTGACTACACACAGAGAGTAGTGGTCTTGAAAGGGTGGACAAGTGAATCAAATATTATTGTTATTATTAATATGCTACATGATTTGGCAGGAGGCAGAGGGACCCTGGTGATGGAACTGGGAGTTGTGGGACTTGGTCAGTGGTTATTCATGTTAGACTCAAGATCTTAGACAAACGTGAGACAGAAAGTCACCTAGAGGTATCTTCTTCGTCCGCATCAGAGACCGGCTCCTCCTCCTCCTCCTCCTCCTCCTCAGCTCCGCTCATCCTGCGTCTCATCTGGTAGACAGACATGCTGGGATGTTCAATCAGCAGGTTCTCAAGAGGATCCACATCAGGGGCAGATTCACCTTCATCCTCTGTGTGAGTTCAGATAGGTCAGTTTTATCCCGTTATGACCAAGAGCAATTGAAATGATTCGGGTGTTAACAGCATGCTGCAGTCGGCTTTATCTCTCACCTGGGAGATTAACAATGACCCATCCCCCCTCCTCAATCTCCATTAGTTTATCATAAGTGTGGTCTGGAGCGTCAAGGTCCTCACTGGCGTTCCCAAGCAGATGAGAGAGGATCTTTCCGATCATCTTCAGGCCTCTGTCGCAGTCTGTAAATCAACAACAGCAAGAAGGTGAATTAGAAATAGCATCAAAGAAGCAGTCAGGAACCCAGATTTCCTCCTTGCTTGGGCATTTAGCAAATTAACAGTGTAAATAGTTCCCTCTTGAGGCTGTCCCAGTACACACCCCAAAGACCTGCCACCCATAATGTCTGCTCTGTATCAACAACTGCTTCCATTACACCAGTTCAGAAACCTGAGCAGCCTGGGTGGTTGCGTTGCTGTGTCATGGGGTCATGCTTCATAACAGCTGAGGGAACATACTGTAACAACACAAGAGACTGAAATGACTCTGATCGCAGAGATACTATATGATGTGTGACGTTGGTCTAGATTCCTTCCATGAGGATGAGACGTCAATTTTATGTGTGACTTTAGACTGCAGTTGAATCGACTGGTCTTTTACCCCAACCACATAACTGTCTTGCCTTCATATTCTAGCATTGTGTTCCCAAACCGTTCTTGGGCAAAGATATTTTAGCCTCGTAATATGATTTGTTAGTATTGTAAAGCAGTATTTCAACATCTTGATGACAATAAAATAAATAAATTGTAAGTAGTGATTAGAAGAGACATGCCTTGCCTTCTTTATCCAGCACAGTATTTGAGGATTTAATGTTCAGTATGCAACAGATGTGAGTACAAACTTGTGCAGTGTCACTTAAATGTGAAAGGATTCAAAATTGTATCATCTTACAGTAACTGTGCTACTTCTAAGTTGTACAGCAGAGTATTCTGTAAAATTGAACAGATTTAGATTTACTACATTAAAAGTACAGGCCTCATACTAGTAAATCAATGCAACAAAAGTCATTACTAAGATTCAAATGTTTTATTTTTCCAACACTTTGTACGTCCACCTTTATTTTTGGCGACATACTCAAGCCTTCTCAGCATGGAAAACACCGGTGTCACATTCATTTCTAGGGAGATTCCTCGAAGACAAGTGTTTTTCAGTTGTTTACTGCTGGAGCAGTTGTGTTGCTCCACCTTTTCTCTTTGAGATATTCCAAAGGTGTTCAGCTGGATTTAATAGAATATTGGCTGCAAAGCTCCTGCAGACTTGGAGTCATTTTCTCGACGAGTATTTTTGTATATCCACACAGAGTCATGATGCCATCCATCTATAAATGTCATCTCAATATCCCCCATATCCCCACACTCCCCCGTCTATGCTTCACTGTCAGGACTATGTATTCACTGTGGTGGTCCTGGCCCCAAACGAATTTACCTCGGTCTCATTTGGCCAAAGAATGCTGAAGAATATGAAAAGAAGCCTCATGAATATTGGGAACACAAAGTTGAATACTGCAAGTTCGTGCCAAAGACTTGTTTTTCTTCTACGCAATCCATAGAGGTGGATGTTATGCAATGTTCTTCACTGTCTGAGCTGTCACAGAAACTCTGGCTTCCGTTGACAACCCCTGTGCCGAGTCAGAAGCGTCTGTTTTTCAGTAATAGATTGTCCAAGTACTGCGCTGTCTGTGGTGTCATTTCAGGAGGACAACCACTGCAACACTGATCAGTGGTACTACGGCTCCTTCTATGCCTTTTGACTACTGGTGCGACTGTGTTTCCACTGGTTATTAACTTCTGTTGCATTGAGTTTCTATTTAGGGGCTTGTATTTTTTAATATACTCTTCCTAAAGTGTTTGTTTTTGATCATTCATAAGAGGAAATACACTTGTTGACTTATGATACAGGGGTAATAATAGGGGTAATATGATAATACATAGGTTGTGAATAACTTGATATTTACGTAATATTGCAATGGGGTGTACTCACTTCTGTGTATACTGAAGCAACAACATTTATCAAATTCTTTTAAATAATCCTGCTAAAACACATTTTGATCATTAGATGTTATGAATGTCCCATCCCACAACATGTTATGGACCTGGCATATTATCATATATTACATGTATTAGTGCACTTTGGAGGGAACTTCTGTCAACAACAACAACAACAGTGTCTGGATGCCTTCCTGCCTGCATGTCAGTCTGTGGATCTAATTTCACCGAAGCCCTTCCTATAAACACACACATACTGTAGTGCACGGTCTCCTCACCCACACTAATGCAACAACCCTGTGATGACATAACCTCAGAAGGTTGATTCTCAGCAGACAGTTCAAAACAGCTGACTGTAACTAACTGAGACTGTAACTAACTGAGACTAGGCTATGAGTTTGTCCACATTAGGACCCTGCTATAAAACAATACCGATGGTTCCCTCCTAATAACAAGCAGACAGAATCAGCCTGTTGTTTTCCTCCAGCCAGAGAACAAAGACCTAACATCCAAGGCTCATAATGTTAGTGTTGCTCAGAGATGCGTTCAGATTAGCAGTTTGACTTACCCAACCGAACAAAACGCTGCTATTCTTGCTAAGAAAAAGATCCTGCCACCTTGCTGCTGTTCCTCCAAGATTGTTTTGATCTAGAAGTTGTTTATCGGTGAGACAGGGTCCTCCCGTGTACCTGACACGTCACCAAGTCCCACCCAAAGGGGGCGGGGACACACCTACGTCATATGTCAACAAACCCATAGCTGTGACTGAAATGGAAATGTCACGTTTGTTTGTCATATTTATGTATGTTTGGGTGAAGTATTTTAAGACTTTAACGCAGAGGGAAACCGGGGCTATGTCTGCAAGGCTGGAAAAAACAGCAGGTGTAAGTTCATTGCTGTAAAAGTATTAATGTTTCCCCGCAAACAGGTGAAGGTTCCTGTTTTACACTGTGTTTACAACTAACTGCGACGTTCTTGTAAAAGTCACATTACCGCTCCGCCTATATATTATCTGTCAAGTGGTTTATCATTGTTATCGGAGACCCAACTGTCAGCACTAGATTCAAACTACAGGCATTGCTTTGTGTAGTGCGCATGCGCATTAGTTGTCGTTATGACTTTCTGCGCATGCGTGTCAGAAGCAGGAAAAACAACTTTTTTTCGTTTATTAGGTTCCGAAACTTTTTCAGGGAGCAAGAAAACGTGGTGTTTTCTGTGACGCTTTCATAAACGATTTTTTAAAAAACACTTTGCACATTTTCCCGTTTTTTTCACATAGAGTTTCGACTTTTATACTCAACGATATATTTTGGGAAAACAGGAATAGAAGGTGAATAATATCAAATAGACCTTGTAATGAGGTCAGCCGAATGCATTAGGAGAGCTAAAAGTACCACCTCGCACATTCAGGACAAGACTAAAGGTAAGAAATATAAATGTAACATGTTAACTGGTCCAGCTGTCTTCTGTCTGTTGTCTAAGTTTACACCGCGAAGAGGAAATTAATCTCTTGAAGCCATGATTGCTCGGTATTAAAACACAAGAAACATGGATGTATGCTGAATTTTATTCCATCCCATCCTTTCTTATAGCAACTGTCTTTACTGTCATTAAGTTATTTTATTTAAACAGCAATACAGGCAAGTAGTAGCTCATTATGTTTAAGTTGATAGGAACTTTGTAGACCGCAGCTGCCAAGTTCACTGTCACACCAAACTCCATTCAGATACTGGCTAATTTAAAACTACTTAAAATGGTGCGTCATTTGCCATGCAGATGACATCATTTTATTTTTATTTATATATATATATAAGTGTGTTATTTATGATTATGTTGCTTGGGCCTTGTCGAACCTACAGGTGAAAGTGAAACCATTTCTTTTTATGATGTACAGTGCTGTGCATTAGATTTGTTGTTTTAGCAATGTTGTAATGACTACATATTTATTCCTCACTCTGTTGATTTAGATACAACAAGAAAATACAGGAAATTTTAAACACATACACACTAAAAATCTGAACAAAATGGCTTCTACAGGTTAAAGTTCGTGTTTAGTGTGATCTTCCATCTTGAATTCTCTTGCATTACATCTGCAGTGTGTTTGGGATCATCGTCAAGCTGAAAAATTAACCTGTTTCCAATCTTTTCAGAAGGAACGGCGTGATAAATAATTTATTATTCCATCAATTCAGACAATATCCCCAACACCACTGACAGAAATGCAGTTCCAAATCCCGACAGACCCCCACCACCATGTTTCACTGAAGGCTGGAAGGACTCTTCTTTGTACAGTGCCATGAAAAAGTATCTACCCCGCTACAGAAATCTTCTACTTGTGCATATATGTCACATGTAAATTTTTCAGATCATCAAACTAATTTTAATGTAAGAAAGGTAACCCAAGAAAGCACAAAATGTAGTTTTTAGATGTTGATTTTAATTTTTTGAGGGAAAAATGCTGTCCAGTCCACATTGCCCTATGTGAAAAAGTAATTGCCCCCTATCTACCAGATGACCAAATTAATTTGACAGTTGGGTTCAGTTTCACCAGCTACACCCACATATGATTACTGCCAGGCTTGTTGTTTCTAAACATCACTAAATAGAACCTGTCTGGCATTGTGAAGTAGCTAAAGTGTCTCAAAAAGCAGCACATGATGCCACGTTCTAAAGAGATTCAAGAACAGATGAGAAACAAAGTCATTCACATTTATTAGTCTGGAAGGTTACAAAGCCATTGCTAAGGCTCTGGGACTACAGAGAACTACAGTGAGAGACATTATCCACAAATGGAGAAACATGGAACAGTGGTGAACCTTCCCAGGAGTGGCCAGCCTACCAACATTTCTCCAAGAGCACGTCAATATCTCATCCAGGAGGTCACAAAAGAACCCAGACGAACATCAAAAGGTCTGTAGACCTCACTGGCCTCAGTTAAGGTCTGTCTACATGATTCCACAATAAGGAAGACACTGGGAGAAAATGGCATCCATGGGAGAGTTGCAAAGATCAAACCACTACTGACCAAAAAGAACATACATGTTCGTCTGGCATTTGCAAAAACATATCTAGATGAGCCCCAAGACTTTTGGGATAACATCCTTTGGACTGATGAGTCAAAGGTGGAACTTTTTGGGTCCCGTTACATCTGGTTTAAAGCTAATACTGCATTCCACCAGAAGAACATCATACCAATAGTGAAACATGGTGGTGGTAGTGTGATGGTTTGGGGCTGCTTTGCTTCCAAAGGACCTGGAAGACTTCCTCCTGGAGAATATCTGCCTATCAGTTAATAACCTAAAGCTCAAGCACAAATGTTTATGCAGCAAGACAAAGACCCAAAGCACACAAGCAAGTCCACCTCTGACTTGGCCACTCCAAAAACTTCATTTTCTTCTTTTTGAGCCACTCAAAGTCCGGACTTCAATCCAATTGAGATGCTGCGGTAGGACCTTAAAAGGGCCGTTCATGCTCGTAAACCATCTAATGTGAGCGAATTAAAGCTATTCTGCAGAGAAGAGTGGACCAAAATCCTCCATGGTGATGTAAAAGACTGATCACAAGCTATCACAAACATTTAACTGCAGTTGTTGCTGCCAAGGGAGGCCCAACCAGTTATTAGGTTTAGTGGGTCAACTCCACTTCTTTCTTTGTCCTTCATCTCTGTAGATATTTTAGATCTCTTTATAACAGCCTGAGTACCACATGTTGCACATCTGGTTTGTTTGCCTTTGACAGTGGCCTTGCTGATGCAAAATTACCATATGTGACTTAGTGTTACATGATGTTTCATTCAAGACAAGTTTTACTCATTGGAAGCTTGTCAATATACCAGACTAACTTTAGCCTGTGGCAGCCATTTTGTTCAGAATGTTGTTTATTATGTCTACATATTTCAGGTTAGCCTGGTATTGTCTGAGCAACTAACCGGCTGTTCATGACATTACATACCTGATACACTCTGTGGCTTCTACGAACAATAAGTTTATCTCTCCTATTTAAAAAAAATAAAATAAAAAAAAAGGTCAAATTGTTATATGCAGTATCCCAACCCTGTGTCATCTGTGTGACTACAGCTCAGAAAATTCATTCTGCTGTTGTAGAGCAAAATGTGTTGTCTTCTATTCTGAATCATTAACAATGGGTCTTTCTTCTTGTTGTCAGTTTTTAGGGACGACACCACGTCAACGTTAACTGTCCACTGTCCTGTCTTAGTAAGGCCTCAGCGCAGAGATGTCTCCACGACTGGATAATGTCATGCATTTGTGCTGTGAATTATCAGCTCATCATCAAATCAAGGTTGCTGTGAAAAACTCCACCAAAGGAGCAGTGGTGGCAGGAGGAGCTGCCTTTGTAGGCGGGCTGCTCGGTGGACCACCAGGGATTGCTGTTGGTAAGCACATGGCGCTCTGATACACCTTGAAGGAAAGTAGGAATGTTTGAGTAGACTGTTATTCACAGAGGAGTGCTTCTGAAGACTGATTCATCCAAGATTTGTCCCATTTAAGACATGGTGTTACGAAACTTATATTGGTCATCATTACCTAGCAGAAAATTGACAGAGAGTTGTTGTGTTGTTTTTTTCAGTTCTAAATCATTGTAAATCCAAAATCAGACGGGTCTAAACCCTTGGTTAGATAAAACAAGCTATCACAATGTACTTGTGATTTTCCACATTTTTTTGTGACTGTAAAGCCAGAATCAACAACAACAAAAACACAGCTTAATATGTTTATTACTATGTGAAGCCAGTAGGAAGTTTGAAATCTAATCTCCTCTTTCTGACAGAACATGATCTACTGTTTAACATTAACACAGTGGCCATGTCCATGATAATGAATTAACAGGCCACCCAGTGCAGCAGTGTGTTTCACTGATGTTTGTCATATTTAAGTTGCAGTTAGATAGCTCAGTGACTTAAACCCCAGACCTTGGCATGGGAGATCGGTGGTTCAAATCCTGGTCAGGGTGCAGGTATCCAGTGAGGACCCTTAGGCAAGGTCCTTAATGCTGCCCTGCCTACCTACCTATATGTACGTCGCTTTGGATAAAAGCGTTTGCTAAATGAAATTGGAACAATGGAGATCTATGGCACAGAAAAGTCAGATATATCTTTAACTGCCTCGGTTTGGATACATTAGTAATAAATATACATCTTATATCTCAGAGTTAACCCTCAGAGTTCATCATCAGTTGTGTTTTCTGTTGTCTTTCACTGTAATTTCATACTCGTACCTACCTACACTTGATTTACACTAAAACCATTGATCCACCTATTTCTCTTTGTCTTCCCCAGGTGGAGCAGTCGGCGGTCTGTTGGGCAGCTGGCTGACCAGCGGTGAGTTCAGGCCTCTGCCTCAGATCCTGATGGAGTTGCCTCCTAACCAGCAAGAGAAGCTCTATAATGACGTCATGGCCGTGTTAGGCAGCCTGGACTGGACAGATGCAGCTCAGCTCCTTGCTCTTGTGATGGGCAGCAGCACTCTCCAGCAGCAGGTCACTGCTGCACTCCTCAGCTACATCACAAAGGAACTCAGAGCAGAGGTGCGTTATCAAGACTGAGTTCTGGCTCCACATGGACTTTTCAAGACAATCAGGCTTGGCAAACACAATCATAGTGCATATTGGTGTATTTTACACCTTACTGGAAAAACTGTGAACACTAGGTTTCACTTTCTACAAGTTTCTAGTTGAGAATTTGGCACAGCTATGAAACTCTGTGTTTATCAATAATGTGGAAATACTGACTTTAGCACAAATAAAGTTTTGCATAACCGACGGATGTCAAAGAGGTATTGTGTATTTTTTTACTGATTATTTACCTACAAGTTCTCAGGATTTAACGTGCCATTTTAAAAAATACATAGGGACACTTGTTGGTGATGGCCCAGGATTTGGGTTACTTTCTAGGAACTACGCGGTGCCAGACCCCCAGGCCTGTTCGATGGCCACGTCTGGCCCATGTATTTGCAACTCAAGGAGTGTTTTTTTCGAGTGAGGGGAAGATGGAGCGGGAGATTGACAGGCGGATTGGTGCAGCGTCTGCAGTCATGCGGTCGTTGTATCGGTCCGTCATGGTGAAGGAGCTAAGCCGAAAGGCAAGGCTCTCAATTTACCGGTCAATCTACGTTCCTACCCTCACCTATGGTCATGAGGTTTGGGTCATGACCGAAAGAACAAGATCCTGGATACAAGCGGCTGAAATGAGTTTCCTCCACAGAGTGGCTGGGCGCACCCTTAGAGATCGAGTGAGGAGCTCAGTCACCAGGGAGGAGCTCGGAGTAGAGCCGTTACTCCACATCGAGAGGAGTCAGTTGAGGTGGCTTGGACATCTGTTCCGGATGCCTTCGGGACGTCTCCCTCGGGAGGTGTTCCAGGCATGTCCCACCGGGAGGAGGCCTCGGGGTAGACCCAGGACACGCTGGGGGGACTATGTCTCTGGGCTGGCCTGGGAACGCCTCGGGGTCCCACCGGAAGAGCTGGAGGAGGTGTCTGGGGCAAGGGAAGTCTGGGCCTCTCTGCTCAGACTGCTGCCTCCGCGACCCGGCCCCGGATAAGCGGCGGAAAATGGATGGATGGATGGATGTAGTGTTTTTTTTAAATTAGGTATTGCTTCACCACAGCAGCCAACTTTGCTGCAGGGTTGCTTAGCCTCTGCCAGATATCGCCACAGTGGTACAGTAGTAGTATGTATTTACTGTTACATATGTCAGTAGTGTGAACAACAGTGCTGTTTTTATGTGTGTGTTAGAGGTGGAAATAGAAATTGAATGAACTTAATCGAAGTAAAATGATGGCTTTGGGCTAAAGTTTGCCCAAATTGGTAAATATACGTATTATATGTAGATTTATGTTTTCAAAATCAAGGATTACTCAATTAATAATGGATTTTGGTTTCATTCTGAGGTTTTGTGTTGCATTTTTTCCCTTTTGCCCTGTTAATTTCCTAATTTACTGCTCGTGCCAGTTATTGAAAAGAAGGGTTGCTAAATTGGTCACTGGACAATTTTGACAGGCCAGAAATGTTATTTAATTTATTACAAGTGAGAATAAAGTAAGTTGGGGATATTTTTTGTAATATAGTTGCCTACATTTGTGCACACTTATACGGCAATCATCCATAGCATTTAAACTATGAACAGGTTAAAGGCATAACTTTGATCATCTTATTACAGCATACTATTCAGCTGGGACAGCGTGGGTCCTGGCGCTTGTGTAGATGTTACTTTGACGTGCAGCAGCAGCGGGACAGTGCTAAAACTGCTCAGGAATGGCTGGAGGAACATGATAAAGAACCCCAAGTATTGGCCCGACACACAAACTCCTTAGATCCAAATCCGTTCGGGCATCTGTGGGTTGCATTGAAACATGTCTGATCTACAGAGGCCTCA
Organism: Chromis chromis; assembly: GCA_900302755.1. Lineage (NCBI taxonomy): Eukaryota > Metazoa > Chordata > Actinopteri > Pomacentridae > Chromis > Chromis chromis. The sequence continues at coordinate 12,719 of OMNN01074255.1, read as the reverse complement.
AACCACAGGATCTAAAGAATCCTCTGCCAGCACATGATCAAGTCAAGTGAAAAGAGGTGAAAGAGCTGAAGGTTTAGTTGACATTCCACTTGACAGATCAGTCTGATATTGTTTCAGTCTCTCTTTATTTTGAAATGAAGATTGTAGGGGTGAGACAGAATGCTGGCTCAACACACTCTTACACTGGCTTCACTATTTCAAACCTAGAAAAAGTCCATCTTTTCAGGTTTGCCTGGTATTGTCTGAGCAACTAACCAGCTGTTCATGACATTACATACCTGTTACACTCGGTGGCTTCTATGAACAATAACTTTATCTCTCCTATTTAAAAAAGTATGGTAAAATTGTAATTTCCAGTTTGACCTGATGCTGGTGCTCTTGACTCACAGTTAGGATGCCAAAACCCAGACACCTAGTAATCAGGTCATTTAAGAGCTTTGAAACCAATAAACAAGGACTGTGTGGGGTTACTGTGTTTTTACGTTGCCTGTTGATGCTTCATGTCTTAGCTGGGAACCCGGGGGAGAGGTGGCCTAGTGGTTTGTGAAGGGAACTTGTAACCGCCGGTTCGAGCCCCCGGACTGGCAAGAGCAACTGCTTGTCCCAGTCACCACCACTGTGGGCCCTTGAGCAAGGCCCTTAACCCCTGACTGCTCCCTGGGCGCTGCACCACGGCAGCCCACTGCTCCTAGTATGTATAGTTAAGGTTAACTTTGAATAGGATAGGTCAAATGCAGAGAAGGAAGGAACCCAAGGGGATCAATAAAGGTTAGATTAGATTAGATTAGATTGTATGGCAAGGCTATGTTCAGTTTTTGGACATTTTGAAGTGTCAAAATGTTGATGTGGACTAATTCATGGGACAAACTGTTGTGCAAAGAGGTCTATATTTTGTCATTATACCTGTTAAAAGTTGCTTCCATGTTTGAACAACAGATGATGCTTATTTTGAATTACCAAATGTTCCCCTACATATACTTCAAATGAACACTGAGCAGAGAAAATGATAAAGCAGCACACATCACAATATATCTCATGTTTAGTGAACCATGTCAGCACACCATCAGTTCTCTATGGAAAGCAGCAAAAAACAACACAAAAGAGTCATTCTGACATTTTATAGACCAAACAAATATACAACGAATCCAAAAAATACAAAAGACAATCGTTTTTTGCAGCCTCCGTTCTGAATAATGAAGATTATATCATTGGATAATCACTTTCATGCTACAGCTGGTAAAGATGGAGTTGGTTTAACTGACTTTATACGCTGCCGGGACAACTATGAATTTCAACAAAGTAATACATCATATTTTATTAGCTGATTTTATTTTCAAGTACAAAATTTTATCACTGAAATGTAGTGGAGTACAAGTATAGCAGCAAATAACGAAGAACTACTAGGGTAAAGTAAAGTAGCTCAAAACTATACTTAAATAGAGTAGAGTAAGTAAATAGAGTACTATTACTTTCCACCACTGTCTACTGTTCATAAATTGAATGTTTGGATGTTTGGAAGCTGTGTCCACATGTCTTGTTAGCACAGAGGGACCCAGTGTTCAGGTCATCAAGGTCGTCTTTGTTCAGCATCAGCATCTCAAGTCACTTCCTCATCAGGACACTCCTCTCCTACAGGACGACCAATCACAGCACAGCAGGAGTGACACGCCATAATCCACCATGTTTAACGCTGTTTTTACAACCACGCGATTTAATTCATCACCTTTGTCACTGCAATGTCAGGTCTACACTTTACAAACATTTACTTAAGAGACAAAATGATTTTTTTTTAAAGAGAGAGAGAGACACAAAGAAGCTACAAAGAGACTCAAAACAGCCCCAAAGAGTCACTAAACTATAAACAGACAATGATACAAAGAGACAGAAAACAGCTGCAAAGCGATCATAAAGTGGCACAAAACAAACACAAAAAACAACCACACGCTAAACAAATGTAAAGAGACACAAGGCAGGTCTGTGTTGGCATCACAAACAAACATAACAGCTTTAATGTTCAAATTTGAGGAGTTAATTGTAGTTTTGTGATTGTCAGTTCACATGTTGTGTTGGAACTTGGATTGTTGTGGATTGGTGAGGTGGTTTCCTGTGTCTACGTGGCTGAGAGCAATGTTGGGGTTTAGTTAGCAGGAAGCCAACGTGACAGACTTCTATAGCTTGTAATGGCCTCTAGATACTGCTTTGTGTAATTTGAAATGCATTGAAGAGTATAAAGTTAATGGCACTATGTTGTCAACTGTTTTAGTTTTGTCCATCTGTCAGTGATCAATATAAAGGTGAATTAAAGGTGGAACAACAGAACATTTTTATGTTTGACATTGTGAAACTAGTTCCTGTGTTGCTTTAATACATCTTTAAAGAGACAGTCCTGATATGTCCTGGTGTGACCTATCTGAGGGGACAGTGGTCGCCGGTTCGAGTCCCCAGACTGGCAAGAGGTTGAGGTGGGAAAATGACAGCGAACGCTTGTCCCAGTCACCACCACTGCGGACCCTTGAGCAAGGCCCTGACTGCTCCCTGGGCACTGCACCGGGGCAGCCCACTGCATTTGACCCATCCTATGAATAGGATGGGTCAAATGCAGAGAAGGAATTTCCCCAAGGGGATCAATAAAGGTTAGATTTTCTGCTGTATACAATAGATACAACAGTAGGATTACAGTGCTACCTAGTGGTGAGGCAGAGTAGAGCAGATGTTCCACTCTTAACTCCATCAGGACTCGACTAGATGGGACAAGCATCCCATAGAGGTCCTGCATGCAGAATTCTACAGGTCCAGATTAAACATCCAAAGATAAACACCAACCAAAGCATGCAGGGCAGAATCAAGCTGTTACCTATTGATTATTAACATTACATCTTTTATTTCCCAAATCGAGCCACAAAACACACTGAGATTTCAGGCTCTTTAAAAAATTTTTTTACACCATCCTTGATACTTTAGCAATATATTTAACTTAACATTCATACCAATACAGCATATTGAAATGAATGAAAGAAGAGCCAGTGAGTCAATAATACCTCCAGCACTGACAATAAAACGTAGTCATTTCCACTCCTCAGCTGCGATACAATGGCCACCTCCAAATCCCATAGTGGAATTTGCTAGAAGAGAAACTCTGCTTTCCCAGGACAATGAAATAATATTGAAATGTCTCTGGGTTGGTTGAGAGGCCCCTTACTGGGATTTGTCTGTTTCCCATCATCAGACAGGATGAGTTTGATGCTGTCAATACAAGGATCAAGAATCCACAGTAAACTGCTGTACCCTCTTCAGCTCAGCCTCCAGCAGCTTCTCCAAATCTTTGCCAAGTGTCTCTTGGATTTGAGCTACAGCTCTTTCCACAGTTCACTCGTACAATAGCTGATAGAGGTGGACGTTTGTCCAGCTCTTAGTGGGTAGAGAGGCAGTCAGGGATGAGGAGTTTTGAAGGAGGTAAAGATGATTATTGGAGCCTGAGAGCTGCCTCACCTTCACACTTCTCTTCATCAGCTCAGACGTTTCCTGATCCAGCTCTGTGATGGAGTTCACTGCACAGTTTATATTTCTTTTTTAAATGAGTTCAGCCGGGCCTGTTTCAACTAACACATAGGACAGAGGGGTAGGAGTAGGAGCGCTTTCTTCTTCATCTTCACTGTGCAATAAAACATGGACAATGTCACCTGTATGTGCAATAATCCATATGTGCAATAATCCATCAATAGCAATTCTATTTTATTTATTTTTTTGTATATTTTGTTTTTTTCTATGCATATTCTGTATATATTTTTTAACTAAGAGTGTTCTATTTACTATTTTATTCTATTTCTCTATTGGTACTTTTTGTTACCTGTTACTTTTAATTCTGTCTTTATGCTGCTGGAAACTTAAATTTCCCTGAGGGAGTCATCCAAAAGGGATCAATAAAGTTGAGTCTAAGTCTAAGTCTAAGTCTACTCCAACAGTATGTGGGTGGCACTTTGTTGAACATGGTAGTCCAGCTTTTCTTGCATCCCTAACCCTCACCTTAACCCTCACCATAATTAAAATACTTCTGTCTTTAAGATTTATATTGTATTGTATTGTTTTTTGTTATTGTCCTGGTAGAATCACCGTTTGTCCTAGAACAGATTGCGATCCCAATCTGTTCTAGGACAAACGGTGATTATCCTGGATCACGATTTCTACTGTGACGTATACAATATGGTGCACCACAGGAGATTTGTAGGTGTTTAGATTCTTATGAGAAGCTATATGTCCTCTACTGGTGTCATTAAGTTGAGCTTTGCAAACCACAAACACTGCAGGAAAAGGAGGAAAGAATTTATTTTGGAGAGAAATAAATAACAAGGCAGGTAAATTATCTGTATTAAGGATGAAGGAAATATGTTTTTGTTATTTTCTCCAAAGATTGGTGCTTGAAAGTTTGTG
>OMNN01074244.1:0-14479 GCA_900302755.1 Chromis chromis | reverse complement strand
CAGGTGTATAAAATCAAGCACCTAGGCATGCAGACTGCTTCTACAAACATTTGTGAAAGCATGGATCGCTCTCAGGAGCTCAGTGAATTCAAGCGTGGTACTGTGATAGGTTGCCACCTGTGCAATAAGTCCATTCGTGAAACTAAATACTACTAAATATTACTAAATAAATACTACTAAATATTCCACGGTCAACTGTTCGTGGTATTATAACAAAGTGTAAGCAATTGGGAACAACAGCAACTCAGCGGATGCTGAGGGCACAGTGCGCAGAAATTGCCAACTTTCTGCAGAGTCAATAGCTACAGACCTCCAGACTTGGTGTGGCCTTCAGATTAGCTCAAGAACAGTGGTAGAGAGCTTCATGGAATGGGTTTCTATGGCCGAGCAGCTGCATCCAAGCCTTACATCACCAAGTGCAATGCAAAGCGTGGGATGAAGTGGTGTAAAGCACACCGCCACTGGACTCTAGAGCAGTGGAGACGTGTTCTCTGGAGTGACCAATCACGCTTCTCTGTCTGGCAATCTGATGGACGAGTCTGGGTTTGGCGGTTGCAAGGAGAACGGTACTTGCCTGACTGCATTGTGCCAAGTGTAAAGTTTGGTGGAGGGGGGATTATGGTGTGGGGTTGTTTTTCAGGGGTTGGGCTTGGCCCCTTAGTTCCAGTGAAAGGAACTCTTAATGCTTCAGCATACCAAGACATTTTGGACAATATCATGCTCCCAACTTTGTGGGAACAGTTTGGGGATGGCCCTTCCTGTTCCAACATGACTGCTACAAGTGCACAAAGCAAGGTCAATAAAAACATGGATGAGTGAGTTTGGTGTGGAGGAACTTGACTGGCCTGCACAGAGTCCTGACCTCAACCCAATAGAACACCTTTGGGATGAATTAGAGCAGAGACTGAGAGCCAGGCCTTCTGGTCCAACATCAGTGCCTGACCTCACAAATGCACTTCTGGAAGAATGGTCAAAACTTCCCATAAACACACTACTAAACCTTGTGGAAAGCCTTCCTAGAAGAGTTGAGACTGTTATAGCTTCAAAGGGTGGACCAACTCCATATTAAACCCTACGGATTAAGAATGGGATGTCATTAAAGTTCATGTGCGTGTAAAGGCAGGCGGGCCAGTACTTTTGGCAATATAGTGTACGTCACCACATTAACACACAAACTATGTAAACATCCAACAGTACCGTAAAGAATTCCTGTTATTTGCTCCTTTGCCTCCAATGGTCTCGTGCAAGTAGAGATACCTTGGTAAAATTATACAGACAAAAAACTGTCTACAAATGTATCTCATTTTAATTTTACTTTCAGCAACATGAATAAATCACAGATTTTTTTGCATGCAATATACACCTAAAATTACCTGCTGTTGCCCTGCTACATGTCGCAGAATTGGATTTGAGTTCTTTGACATTACAGCATCACATTGGGCCGCAAGTCTGGAGCACGAAGGGGCAGTAATTAAGGTTTTAGCGAGCTTTGAAACAAAGCAGGTATATAACCATTTTTGGCCAGATGTTTGCTGGCCAATTTGATTGATTTCTGGATTATTTGTGTCTTTTCTAATTCAGATATCCTGAGATGAGGTGATGCATAGGACCTTGAAGAAGAAAAAAGGCAGTTGTGCTTCAGTCTGTCACTCACCAGGGGGTTTACAGCTCAACAACTATTGTCAAAGTGTGTGCGAACGAGGCACACAGATGCTCAAACTGTGATTGTTCTGGGTGGCTACCAGGTATGAATTCCTTTAAGCAAATGACTTTGAAGCAGAGCAATAGTTGAAAATAGAAAAAAAAAGTATGAAAGAGTGAAAACACACAGGATCTACTGGAAATGCCATCGCTCTGCTTTATTATGTATTTAAAACAGGGGTTCAGGCTGACAAACATGTTCTACCTCCACAACACTGGGCAGCCATGAACTCTGCACAGCCACCCTCTCTATCCTCAGACATGAGTGTAACTGTAAGCTGATAGTATGTGATCAACTGCACTGTGGCACCAACATCTTGCTGCTCGACCTTCTCAATAAAACCTAGCTGGAGCATTCAGTCAGTGCTGTGAAAATGGCAGCTGAGAGTTTTCAGCTCTGGACAGAGGACAACGAGCTCGAGCCAGCTGATTTGCCAACGTCATCGCTAGCATCCCTCCATCTCAGGGATGAGGCTGTGGTCATCAATGAGAACACCAACCATATGGGGGATAATCCTGAGCCCCATCCTGTCTTTCCCGTGATGATGTCACCACTGCTTAACCAGTCACGACAGCAGGCAAACATATTCATGGACAGTAGGCCTGAGCCTCCACCAGCAGATCAAGGTAAGATTAAAGGTGCTGCATGAAGTGTTTTTAAGCAACAATACAGATGTCAATTTGATTACAATATAAACAGTGTTAATAATTATACTAAACAAATTAGAGAATGAGGAGGAAACAATCTCACAGAAAATGTGCTGGCTTAGTTGAAGTGTCTCCTTTTTCGTGTGACAAAACCAAACAACTCCTGCATTTAATGTGACTCTGGAAAGAGCTTTCTGTCTCTGAGTACAGCCACGTGAAATCAGGTAAAGCTCAGGAAAAGAGGTTTAAAAGATGTTACTGTCTCAGCCAACCTGATTTCCCTGGGCAGGTCTCTCTTGAGCCTCAGGCCCTTCCTGTAAAGCTCCGTCTCATCTAGTTTTCGGCATGGAATCGTGAACAAATAGAAAAACCTCTTCCCGATAGTCTCAAACTATATACAGGCTTGTAATAGTTGTGAAACAGCAAGAAGAAAGAGACTGTGAACAGTCCTAATAGGAAGCAACAAAATCCTAACATACTGGCAGTCTATGTGTAAGGAGGCTAAAACAGTCTTCTCTTAAAAACATGATTGCACAAGCTTCGTGGTATGCTGCTTAACACTTTAGCTCCTATCAAACCAAATGTCAAGATTCCTTTGTAACAGGTGTGATGTTTTTCCAGTAACGAAGCAGCAGTTGGCAAAATGTACCAATGACAATGAGATACTTGTCAACGTGTCAACATTTTTTGACATCCAATTTTTCGAAGTCATAAAAGCAGTTCTTTAGAAGAGTTAGCATGCTAAGATTAGTTGCAGTCAACAAGATCTTCCAGATATCCCCACACAGTGCCTGAGTATGTCTGACCATGCTGAGATCAGTTGTGTCAGAGGCTGCATGTGGATGTCCATAAGGGTCCACAAGACATACATTTTGTTGTCAGCCCAAGTCTGCGAAGGTCCACACAGAACCCTTTGTAGATGCCTGCTTGCCATCCCAGAATTTCTGTCTGCGCAGACTATACCCACTGCAAGCATGCCAATTGTGCACACCCCAGTAAAACAAATAAATAGTAGGCCTGTTTTGAGGAGAGGGTGTGCGAGTAGGTTATCTACACTTCCATAATTAAATATTAAAAGAATTTAAAGTCACACAGATGCCATTATTTTCTTGTTTCAACTTTTTCTTCTTGCTGCATTAAAAGAAATAGCTATGATTTTAAAAAAAATCCTTGAGAAGGTCCTAATTAGGAAGCATTGTTAAGATTGTGAAGATGTGCCATGGGTCTTATTGGCACCTTGATGGCCCTGTTGTCTTTAGAATAGTGTAGAAAGTGAGCATGTTAGATACTGGAACCAGAACATGAATTTGGTGATGTTCATTTGATTCTTGTGCACATATTGTGCTGTGGTAGCATGAGAATGGACCAATATTGATGTGCCATTATGTCGCGGAAGACTTAAAGCATGTCAAAACAGGCTGCAAACATGGCACATGAATAACACCTGAATATAGGACTGATTGAATCGATCATGTACTGAGGTCAGCAACTGATGTACTGATGTTTATATTTTTTTTAAAAGATGAAACTAATGGCTATAACTGAACCTTGTTGCTATGATTATCTGTTACCCCTTTTCCACCGAGCTGGTTCCAGTGCTAGTTCGGAGCCAGTGCCAGACTTAGCACCAGTTCTTTGTGTTTCCACCGCGTAAGCACCGGCTCCAGGTGCTAAAAACCGGTGCTTGGCAAGCATCAACTCTTTGCTGGGCCAGAGCTAAGCGCTGAGTACATCAGGGGCTGGGGGTGGGGTTATCGTGACCAACGATCAACGGTGGAAAGGGACACATAAGCGGTAATTTGTGTCCTTTTTTGTCAGGACGTCCCTAGCCATGAAATCCGGTAAAATTGTGTCCCACCAGTAGCGCGATTGCGGATGTGCCTAGGCAATAGGCAAGATAAACATAGATATTATCATCAACTTACTGCGTTTGTTTAACTGCTATGTAATCGATGCAAGCGTAGTTGTTTTACGGTGACGCAATGGCGTGGCTCCAACTTGGCTCCTTGCCAATGGAAAAGCAAACCGGTTCTTAGGAGGAACGAGATTTGAACCAACTAAGTACAAGAACTAGCACCACCACCAACGAGCACTTGGTACTTCTTGGTGGAAAAGGGGTAAAAGTCAGGTTTCTTAGCAATTACCGAAAGACTGATAAAATAAAATAGTTGGGTGGCAGATTTACTTTTAAGATTGTATTAGGTGTGTGCAGTTTAACTTGCTGTCAAGTTCTTGTAATTAATACATCAGTAGGTAAATAAATGACTAAGTACCTTACTGGCTCCAGGTAACAGGTGCAGTTTAACATATGGGTCTGCAAGTCCATTTGAGTCCATAGGCTTCAAACCCTGAGACACATAAGGAAGAACAACTCAGATTCAGCAGAAACTAGGTGTTTGTATTGTTTATGTTAATGACATTGTCCAAAGTCTTCTTCTCTGCTCCTCTATTGTCCCATAATGCCTTGTTCTTTATGTTCCCTCTTGTCCCTTTTTGTCTTGTCCAATCTTGTCTTGTCCTATCTCATCTTGGCCCTCTTGTCCTGTCTTTCCTTTCCCAACCTAAACTGTAATTCCTTGGACTATTTTCTCTCATCTTGTCCCACCTTGTTTGTCTTCTCTTGTCCAGTCTTGCCCTATCTGCCATTGTTTCATCTTGTCACGTTTTGTCCTGTCCTGTCTTATTTTGTTCATCCTGTCTTGCGATGTCTTTTCCTAGCTTCTCTCGTTGTTTTGTCTGTCTCGTTCCATCTTGTTTTGTCTTCTTGTGCTCCGTCCTGTCCTCTCCTCTACTTAATGTCCCATGTTGTCTTGTTCATTTTCTCCTCTCTTGTCTCTTCTTCTCTCATCTTGTCTTATCTTGTCTCATTTTGTTTGTGTTCTTTAGTCCTGTCTTGTTCTTCTTGTTCCATCTTCTTCTGTCTTGTGTCGTGTAGTTTTTGTTGTGTCTGTCCTGTCTTACTATGTCCTTTCCTATCTTCTCTTGTCTTTTCTTGTTCCACTGGACTTTGTCTTGTCCTATCTTGTTTTATCTTACCCAGTTGACCTGTCTTGTCTTATCTTTTCTCTCCTTGTCCTCTTGTCCCATCTTGTTTTGTCTCCTCTTGCCCCATCCTGTCTTGTCCTTTTTGCTCCATCTTGCCTTGCATTCTCTTTTTATCATGTCCCGTCTGTCTTGTCTTGTTTTGTCTTTTGTCTTCTCATCTGTCTTGTTGCATCTTGACCTGTTTTGTCTTGTCTAGTTCTATTCTGTCTTATGTTGTCTATCTTTTTGTTGTCCTTTCCCATCTTGCACTTTCTTGTTGTGTCTTCCTTTTTCCCATCTTGTCTTGTGTTTTTTTGTCCTGTCTTGTCGAGTCAAGTTCCATTTTGTCTTGTGTTCTCCCATCTTTTGCTAACCTGTTCCATCTTATATTGTCTTCTCAAGTCCAGTTGTATCTTGTCTTGTTGGTGCTATCTTTCTATGTCTTGACTAATACTTTCTTGTCTTCTCTTGTCCCATTCTGTCCTGTTTTTCTCCTCCATTTTTTGTTGTCTTGTCCCACCTTCTCCCACATTGTCTTTTCAAGTCTTCTCTCGTCTTGTCTTTGGTTTTCTTTTTTTTTGGTCCCATTTTTTCTTTCTGGCATTCTTGTCTCATCTTGTATTATTCCATCTTGCATTGTGTTGTCTGTTCTTGTCTTGTCCCATCTAGTCTTGTCTTGTTTTGTCTTCTCTTAATCCAACTCCACACAGAAAAACCTCAGGCCGAGATTCGAACCCAGGACCTTCTATCCACTGCACCACGTCTCATCTTGTTCAGTATTTTTCTTGTCTGTTCCAAACATGTGACTTGTTTTGCTTTTACCCCATCTTGACTTGTTCATCTTGTCTGGTTATCTTGTCCTATCTGGTGTTGTCTAGCTCCATTTTATTTAATGTTGTCCCATCTTTTGTTGTCTTGATCCATCTTGATTAGCCACCTCCTGTCACATCTTTTATTGTCTCATCATGTATTGTTCAATCTTGTCCTGTTTCGTCCTGCAATGTTTTGTCTTGTTCATCCTGTCAAGACTTACAGCCTTGTCTTATATTGTCTTGTTGTCACTTGTGCCATCCTGTCTTGATTTTCTTGTTCCATCTTCTTCTCTCTTGCCTCTTCTTGCTCCATCTTATCTCGTCTTGTCCCATCTTATCTTGTTCTTCTTGCCCCGTCTTACCTTTTCTTGTCCTGTCTTCTCCTGTCTTGTTACTTCTCGTCTTCATTTTTATTGTCTTGTCCCATCATGTTTTGTCTTCTCTGGTCCAATTCCATCTTATCTAATTTTTCTTGTCCCATTTATTTGTCTTGTCTTGTTTGATCCTGCACTGTCTTTTCTTGCATGATCTGTCTTGTTATATGTCTTTTTCTAACTTTTTTAGGGTTTTTTTTGTCTCGACACATTTGGCCTTGTGTTGTTCCATCTCGGTTTCCAACATTTCATCTTGTTTTGTCTTGTCTTTGTTTATTTTCTTGTCACATTGTCCTGTTTTGTCTGGTCTTGTTTTGTCTCTTCCTATCTTGCACTGTCTTGTCTGTCCTGTCTTGCCATGACTTTTCTTGTCATTTCACGCCTTGTCCCATCTTTTCCTGTTTGATCTTGTTCTGTATTATCTTGTTCCATCCTGTCTTCACTTGTCTTTTGTTGTCTCTCTTGCTCTATCTTGTCTTATCTCGTTTTGTTTTGTACTGTCTTGTCTGGCCCTGTCTATGTCATTTCCTATTTTGTCTCGTTCCATCATGCCTTGCCTTGTTTTGTCTTATGTTGTGTTTTCTCGTCTTGCCTCATCTTGTCTATTTTATCTCATTTTGCCATGCTGTGTACGATCTTGTTCCATCTTGTTTTACTTTGACTTTTATATTCCTTTTTTGTCCCACGTGTCCTGTCTTGTTGTCTAGTCTTGTTTTGTAATATCTTGTCTTGTTTGTCCGGTCTTGCTACGTCTTAGCCTGCCTTATATTGATTTTTATTGTCTCACCTTGTCTCTTTTCATCTCATTTTGTCTCATCTTGCACGTGTCCATTGTTTTACCTTAGCTTTAACGATACAGCAGTGTAGGGCGTGGCTCTCCTGTTCATAGAGAAGACTGAACTCCAGACATCCCAAAGTGGCTGCAAGAATAAAAACACACACAATGAATATGTGACATCTGCACTTTTACTGTATGTGAATCCTGTTGGAGACACAAATGTCCCTCTAAAACAGATGAACATTCATTTATCTGTAGTAGTATTTTTTAGTTTTTATAGTGATGAAAATGAGTAAACATATCAGACACTTTTATGCTCAACAAATCAAAGAAAACTCTCTCACTGGCATCATCTGAGTCGTATTCATTGTCTTCTTCCTCTGTTCGATCCTGTGTAGGTCTCGGAGGGGTGGGGTTTTTTGTAGGTGGATTTACAGGTGGATTAATTCTGGCTGCAGGAATATGAGATGGAATAGAACTGGAGACTACTGGTTGTCTTTTTTCCTCCACAGCTGGGAGAGACGGTGGCTGTTTCTTCTCTGGGAGCTTGTTCTCTACGTCTGCAGGAGCTGGAGACATTACAACACACAGTTAACACTGTCTGAAGCATCTTTTTATATCGTGATGTGCAGTGTTTTGAAAGGAGCCCGTAGTGTTGAGATTATTCTTAGAAGGAGCAGTGTGACTTTACCTGAGGTGGGGGCCACTTGCTGCGTGTTTGCCCGAGGCGGTTTGGAGGCTAACACTTGTCTCTCCGTCTTCATTACAGCTGCTGGACGGGAATGAGTTTCATTACAGCTGTCAGCTGTTGTTCTTGCTGTCTGCTCCCATTGTTCTGATCCACAGGAATGCTGCTGCTGTGGCTCTGCACCGAGCTCTGTGGAGACACAATAGGATTATCACTGCCCTGCTACTGTTGGTACGACTGCCTCTACATCACAGCTGATTCTTCAGTAGATGGATTAGTGAATGGGCCTACCAACTCTGACACAGGGGCAGGTGATGGAAAGGCAGATAGAAAGAGACACAAAGAGAAACAAAGAAACTAAAAGATAAACACAAAGACACCCAAAATGACAACAAAGTGACATAAAACAACCAAAAACTTTGTCGAATAACCTCAGAGACACAAAATAACTACAAAGTGACATAAGAAAACAGAGAGAAACAAAATAACCAGAAAGAGACACAAAAGAAACAAAATAGGTGCAAAATTACTATAAAGTTACGTAGAAATGATCCGTGACACAAGATCTCCACAAAGAAAAAAAATAAAGGAGACCCCAAAAAGACACAAAATGACATGAAATAACCACACATCTGAAAGAGACACAACTAACAAGCAGCAAACAAAGAGACACAAAACGACCATAAACACTATCATTTCAATCTCACATCAATAACATCAACCGGTCTGCTTACTTCCACCTGCGTACCATCAATCGTCTCCACCCCTCCCTCACCACTGCCATCCTCGTCCGCAGCCTTGTCACCTCCGGCCTGGACTACTCCATAAACTCCAGCTGGTTCCGAACTCTGCCGCCCGGATCATTACCAAAACCCCTTCATTCCACCACATCACCCCCATCCTACAGCAACTTCACTGGCTTCCAGTCGTCAATCAAAGAATTATCTACAAAATCCTCCTGTACACCTACAAGTCTATCCATAACCTCGCCCCTCCATACCTCTCTGACCTCCTGCATGTTGTCACTCCATCCCGCTCCCTCAGATCCTCCTCCTCCATCCACCTCACTGTACCCCCTGCCTGCCTCAGCACCATGAAAGCTCTGCTCCCCAGGTCTGGTACTCACTGCCACCCAACCTCCGTAACTCTGCCACTCTCCCCATCTTCAAATCCAAACTCAAAACTCATCTGTTCAGACTCTCCTACTCTCTCTAACTGCTTCTCGATCGATAGATCGATAGATAGATAGAATATCGAACCATAAAGAGTACCAAAACAAGTGAAAGAGGTGGAAAATAACCTTACATTTATAAATATCAACCACAGAGAAAAGCTATAAAAATGACTGCAAGGAGAAACAAATGACGTAAAATGACCACAAAGGCACACAAAAGACATAACAGAAGCAACCATAAAGTGAAGTACAGCAACCAAAGAGACACAATATATCCAGAAGAAAAAGTGCAAAGTAACCACAGACACAAAACAGTTCACTATTTTAAGTAGCTATGCAGTTAAAGTGAATATCTTATATTAATCCTTTAATCATACGACATGACAGTTTGTGAAAATTCACTTTTTGATTAAATAATTGTGTATTTGTGATTATGTAAAAGTAAAATAGGACACTAAAGACTATTGTATTTAATACTTTTATGGCCCTTAACTCATCATTAACCCTTACACTATCATCAAAATTAAAAATGCATCAGTTATAAGTAAATGTATTTTTGTATATTAATTATGGTGTAATGGGCATACTTATTGTGTTTCTAATAGTTGATTCGTGACTACAGTATATGAGATACACCTTGTGGTGCAACCTGGACACATCTTCAGTGATGTACCCGGGGTCATGGGGTGTTTGGAGTCTTACATCAGACACCCTCACCTGGGTGACCCAGCCAGGGGTGATCAGTCCCCGACTTGTGTCCAGGTAGCGCACTACACCACGCATCCCCCCTCCTCAACCAGAGCCACCGTGAAGCCTTCTCAGCAGCTCCCATGATGTTTTTTGTGGCTCTTTGCCTTTGCAGTCCACAGATTCCAAGGAGCCCCAGGACCCGATGTAACGAATGGCCTGCGAAGCCCCTGCAACCCACTTCAATTGGCTCACAGCGGGCTTTCCACCCATTCCTCCAACATTCCGCCACAAAGTCAGCATACTTGGCCTTCTTCCTTTCCCGAGCCTCCTCCATCCGATCTTCCCAGGGGACAGTTAGCTCTAGTAGCACCACCTGTTTGCTTGTCTTTGACATCAAGACCATGTCTGGCCGGAGTGTTGTTGCTGCCTTGCCAGTCCCTTGCTGTTGCAAGCAGGCCCCCCTGGGTCTTCTTTGGGGCTTCTCGCCTGCTCGCACAAAGGTGATTGTATACTTGGAGGGCTGTTGTTTATACCAGCACAGATGGTGTCTGGTACTGCCCGCAGCACCTGGTCGTGGCTCCAGTGATACCAACCATCTCCCAAGGCCTTTGAGCAGCAGCTGAGGATATGTTCTAAAGATCCCCTTTTCTGGCAGAGTTGGCAAGCAGGTGAGTCCCTCAGGCCACAGGTGAACAGGTTGGCGGGACTTGGGAGGACGTCATACACTGACTGAACTAAGAATTTGAAGTGGTGTGGCTCCATCTTCCAGAGTTCTGCCAAGGTGCTTCGACATCCCACCATTCTGCTGAAGCGAGCTTCCTCCACCTCGGCACATACCTCCTCCTGGATCAGTTTCTGCTTCTCCTTTCCGCTGGCTTTACTGTAGCTCAGTTTTGAATTGCTACCCAGCCCGGCCCGCCCAGTAGCCACTGTGCCCACCAGGATGCTGTGTCGCAACCTTGCCTCCGCCCGTTCCACTGCATCCTGGGCGTGCCACTTCTGTCCTGTTCTGACCTCTACAAGGAGTGTATTCATTCTTGATTTTGACTGAACTGACTCTGATATAATATCACTTTGTTTGGCAGTGTTCATTCAGTTAGTTTTCGTTAGTTTTCCTCAGGTGACACTAGTTTGTGTTCTCGTTATAGTACTTGGATTATATATTTTTTCAGTGTAACTATTAAATGTTCAATGTCTAGTCATTTTAAAGTTTCTGTATGTGAGGACCCTGTCAAAAACAACATGATGCATCTCAAAGGGTTTACACAAAATACAATAATAGAAATCTTTTTGTTGAATATGATCAAAATATAAAGCATATGTAACATTTATCAGTTGCGAATCCATGTAGAAATGTGAAACTGAATCTCTCTGTGTAGGTTACCGTGTCCCTGATGATGTGCTGCAGGTCCCTGAGAGGCACTGTTTCCTCCTGGACCAGAGTCTGTGCTGTCTGTGCTGGACTGTCTGGGTCTGGAAAGCTGCAGAGGAGCCGGCAGACTCTTCTGGCCTCTTCCGTTAAAGAACCAAGCTCCTGAACACTTCTGCACCTGCGGAAAAAATATAACGGGTTAACAATGTCGGCAATTGTATCAAATTAATATCATGTGTCATTTCAACTCACATTTTTGCACTAGTTAAATTGAAACTTAAGACATTTAAGTTGAGATAACTTAATGAAAATGGCTTGATAACTACATTTTTCTTCACCTTAAACTCAGGATTGCAAGTTCACTTACGTATTTTTCTTTTTTAAATTTGTCATATTAATTACATAATACACAAAAAGCATCAGCAGAGCGGAGGGTGTGGGTGGGAGTGGACCAGTCAGGTAGGGGGGAGCCATGGAGAGCTTTGTAGGTGATGAGGATTCGCTGGGGGACGGGAGCCAGTGGAGGTTCTGAAGGATGGGGGTGATGTGATCACAGGTGTGGGAGTGGGTGAGCAGGCGGGCAGTAGAACTCTGGATGTATTGAAGTTTCCTGAGTATTTTGGACGATGTCCCATAGAGATGACTGTTACAGTAGAGTCTGGATGCAGTGGATGTGTGGATGAGAGTTTGTGCAGCTGAAAAGGGGAGGGATGGAGAACTAGTCCCACTTCTCTGATAAGAGAGTAGTGTAAAGAGGAATTTTATCATTGTAAAATGAGGCTTTGAACTTCTTGTCTTTAAAAGTTCAGAACTGTGCCAAGTTGTCTGCTGCCTCCAGCTCCTAGTGGCTCATACTGCAGATACAGTTGATTGTTCATGTGTAAAACTGATTGTTAGATGACTTCGTTTCTTGATTTCACTTGAAAAAACACTATTTGCCCTCATTCCTGTATTTCATGGAGGGTTAGACACATGAGCAGCATTACAGAGAAGTTCCTCTGTGTGACTGACAGGAGAGAGTATTTATTTAAAGAGTTGGGCTCCCCGAGGCAGAGACCTCCACAAACACAGCAGCATCATCAAAACGCTATTGTGTAACAGTGTTAGAATGAAAAACAGAAAGCAGACCTTATATTCCAGGCCTTATGTTAGTCCAAGTACAATCAGTAATATTTGAAATTAAATAAGCAGTGAAATAAATCAGCAGCTTTTCCTCATTTTGGATATTGAAGAGGTATCAATGGAAGCTCATTTTCCAGGTCAGTGGACGGTGAAATGCCATTCTGTGCTAAAAGCTAGAAAATGGATCATATCATGAGAAAAGCTGAGTCTCAGGTGGCAGAGTAAGGACTGCATGGCATAATGTGCTCCTCTGATTGTATCAGTTCTTCGCTGTTCCTTCCCCTCACCTCTAGCTGCTCGTTGCAGATCCTGCACAGCCACATCGGACTCGTCCTGCTGTTGCTCGAGATCCCACATTTAGTACACATGTGCTGCAGAAGGGCAGAGACATACTTAAGACAACACAGTTCTGCACAGATTCAGTCCTTGCTTGGCAGGTGCACAGAGCACATATGTTTTTACAGTTCAGATGGCATTAACCCATACTTTCATATTGAGAGCAACAAGAAACAGAATGCGATGCACAAGACCGAGAAACACACAGTGAGTGTCGGGAAGAGTTAGCTCATGGCCCGTTGGCTGCTAACCGCCATAGGGAGCCTCTTAGATTCTGCACAGAGCTATAGAAAGAGTAAATACCACAGTTTCAGAGTACTCCAGAAGAAAGAGCAGAAAAAGTGTGTGAAAGCAGTCAAATGTCCCTTGTGATGAAGGTAAAGCTACTTTTAACTGCTTTATTTAAAGTTATTCAGCCAGTTTAGAGGCTGTGGTTCCCAACCCGGGGGTCTGGCCCCTCCAAAGGGTCAAAACAAAAGTTCTGCTACACAGATTTAAAGTAATAGTTTGGTATCTTTGAAATGAGGTAGTATGAGGTCAATGTATTACTTATTAAGGCTGCAGAAAATATTGTTTCATGTGCAAAAGCCACATAGCAGTAAGTCTGGCTGCAAGACTGCCCAGAAAACATGTTAAAAACAGAAGACTACTATGTTCAAAAATAGTGCAGTCCATCAGTTATTTATTACCATAAACTATACATATGGCCTCTGAAGAGAAGTAGGAGGAATAAAAGGTTTGGGGTCAGCAGTCTTTCTGGGTTTTCATAGAGCTTCAGAGGCAAAATGTGGCTCCACAGTGTTATGAGTCTGGGCTCATTTTCCTTTTCTTCCTCCCTGAAACTGTCTCATTTACTTCCATAAGAGAGATGAGACGAGGCCTCCTTTGCACACCAAGACAACGAGGTCAAGCTGACCGAGCAAAAACCAAGACCCCTCACATGGCACAGCACACATTAATATATGACACACAGGATGGAATAATATAAGATGAAAATGTGAATGTCAGGCACACCAACTGTCCTCTACTGTAGGTAACACTGACTGAGAAAAAAATAACTTATGAGACTTTATCTCATTGTTTGGGGGACTTTTTGGTTTCATTTTGGACAGCTAGTTGTAAATAATGTAAATAACTGTTGAGTAGTTTAGAGGGGGAAGTGACTGTTTAGTAGGAATGATATATGGGACTCAGTTAGATACGGACTGTGTAACCTGGCACAGTTATGTCAGAAGGGTTGGAAACAACTGATTCAATTTTTAATATTATCCTTTATGAGTTTGTTTTATGTTTTTAAATGAATATAATCTGAAAGTTCAAATCTTAAAGAAGAAGTCCTGGTAATGTTTCCATTAGCCGTCTGAATCTCAAGCCGTCTCTGGGCATTGTTTGCTCCTGTTACATGTTTTCCTCACTGTGCCCTCATTTTTCATCGCAATATAAAGTCCTTTATAAGGTTTTTTTATTTAACCTTTATTTATACGGGTAATCTCATTGAGACAGGGGGTCTCATTCTCAAGACAGACCTGTCCTCAAATGACATAACAAAACAACACTGAGTCACTGACAGACAACACTAAGGGACCTGTACTAGACAAACATAACAATACAGGTTCATCACAAAACACAACATGGACATCAACATGGATGTGCAAAGCTCCAAGCAATAAAGTTAAAGAGTAAAAACACTTAGAACAAGTACAAGTCAAGTAGTGTTCCATAGTATGTATAACAGGTTATCCATATCTGCTTTAAAAGGT
>OMNN01074240.1:0-24418 GCA_900302755.1 Chromis chromis | reverse complement strand
CACACACACACACACACACACACACACACACTCTCTCTCTGTCTGTCTGCCAGGTTCACTCCAGGATAACTGAGTCTGTGTTGCTGAGCAGCGACTCTGATCTGCTCTCCCTGGATTTCAGCTGCATTCATTCAGTTTGTCGTCATGAGACGGATTAATGCAGCTTCACTGTCTGCTCATTCATTCATTCATTCATTCATTCATTCATTCATTCATTCATTCATTCATTCATTCATTCATTCATTCATTCATTCATTCATTCATTCATTCATTCATTCATTCATTCATTCATTCATTCATTCATTCATTCATTCATTCATTCATTCATTCATCTCATTCATTCATTCATCCATTCATTCATTCATTCATTCATTCATTCATCCATTCATTCATTCATTCATTCATCCATTCATTC
Source organism: Chromis chromis (assembly GCA_900302755.1). Taxonomy (NCBI): domain Eukaryota; kingdom Metazoa; phylum Chordata; class Actinopteri; family Pomacentridae; genus Chromis; species Chromis chromis. Next base: position 24,003 of record OMNN01074240.1, on the reverse strand, counting down.
ATTCATCCATTCATCCATTCATTCATTCATTCATTCATCCATTCATTCATCATCTCATTCCATCTCTGCAGCTTCCTGCTGATACCAAACACAGATCAGCGGAGCAGCAAAGCATCATGGGAGTTGGTGTTTCTGTTTAAACTGTGAATGAAGGTCGACTTTAAAACAAGCTTTGATGTAAAAACAGACGTTCTGCTTCTGAACATTCACTGGATGAAAGTTAAAGATCTGATCCTCTGAGCAGGAACCGTTCCTAGTCCTGGTCCTAGTCCTAGTCCTAGTCCTGGTCCTGGTTCTAGAGGTTCTTCATTTACTGCAGGTCTTTGGTTTGTAACAGAATCTAATCAGAGCTGCAGTGAAGAATCATTTGTTCAATAAAAACATCAGAGAACTGAAACTGTTCCTCACAGCGACCCAGAACCAGAACATTACATCTGTTCTACATTCAGTGTTTCACCAACAAGCGTCTGGGGTCAGAGTTCATAAGGACACGTTCTTCATCCATCCATAAATATACAGGAACCTTCTGGACACCAGCAGCTATGGACATGTTGGACTTAAGGACCAGTAGTTAAACTGTGGATCCATTCAGTCTGATCTGATGGATCTATTCTGTCTTCACCACAGCTTGTACCTGCAGGAGGTTTATCTCTGGAGATGCTGAACCTTTAAAGTGGCTTCACAGTTAGTTTGTAGTTGAAGGTGAAAGTAGAAACAGTGCAGGTCTGAACTGTTTCCTGGATTCTGTCTGAATCATGCGTTAAAGGTGAACGTCAGTTTGCTGATGAGTGAATGTATTTTCAACGGGAGGGACTCACGTGCACTGGCATGCACTTTAGCAGAGTTCTGAGCTCCGTCAGAAAGACCAGCCAGCTCCTAAGTGGACTGAGGAACCAGTGCCAGCTCTTCCAATAGGCAGTATAGGCAAATGCTAGGGGCCATAGCCTCCAGGGGCGCTCCTTGGAGACCACATCACCCCAGGAGGTACCCCTTAATTATATATTGTGCCAGGGAGCGCTGCAAAATTGTTAAAGTATTCATATTTAATGTTTTTAAAATTAACAGAGTCAAGGTGTAGCGTAACAGAGTTAGACATGAGGGTTTCTTCAAACACCTCACTAATAAAGTTTTAACCATTGCAATTATTCATACTAATCCTGACCAGCAGCAGGAAGCCATAAACCCCGCTACCCTCCACACTCATGGTGCTGACAGTATTAACAACCCTGAACTCCCATAATGCATTGCAGCACAACAGCTGTGATCGCTACAATATTAAAACTAGTTACTGTTAACTCTTAAAATGGAAAAGCTCACATTGATTCAAATGTAAAGCAAAGCCCAATTAATATTTCTACAAAACGATGCTATTGGATTTCTGTTGTAAGCGTATTGTAGCGATCCCAGAGCCAATCACAGGACTGAACTGTCCTGCTGCAATGCACCATGGGAGTTCAGGGTTAAGAATGTTTTTGGTACCCTGAGTGAGAAGAGTAGCGGGTTGATGACTACCTGTGAAGTGTGTGAAGAACATCATGGCTCACTAAAAACTGAACGTCTGGTTCAAGTGTTTATCATCCACGCTGCTTGTTATAGTGCGTGAATCTCTGACAGAGGGGGGCGCTGTTCAAAACTTCACCTAGGGCACCACATTGAGTAGGGCCGGCTCTGTGAGGAACCTTCAACAAAGTCCAGAACCCAGAAGCACAGAGAAAATATCTTCAGCCAAGTCCAGAGACACTGAACCAACTCTTAGACGAGACCCTTGGAGCACAATCCAGGAAAGCTTAGACTCCTTTAGAAACATGTAAAGATTCAAATCCAGAGACTCCAGACCAACTCCTGACACCCTTTTCTTAAACTCTGGCTGCTCAGGTCAAATCCATGTACTTGATATTTCACCAAACATTAACGTCTGCAACTTGCTCTGGCCTCAAACCGACTTCGAACCATCTCAGACTAAATCTAAACACCTTTAAGAACCTCCAGATAACTTTGTTAGCCACATTAAGGCTTCTTTAGCCAAGTTCTGAGCTCCATCAGAAAGACCAGCCAGCTGCTAAACATGCTGACTCACCTGTTCAGGTCTTGGTTGGACACTAGACCAGACACTCGTAGCAGAGTCCAGGACTCAAGGAGACTCTGGAGAACCTTTGCTAAACTTTGCTTGTCCAAGTCAAATCCATGCACCTGTAGAATCCACAGACTCCATCCAGGTCCAGAGACACCGACATGATCTATAAACCCTGAGCTGATTCCTGACAATGTGGATCCTCGTAGTTTCAATCGTAGCATCTGGACTAGCTTGGGTTTCAAGAAACTCAACCCAACTCTGGAGAACCTTTGCTGATGAATGTAGGCCAGTAGGTTCAACGGGAGGGACTCACGTGCACTGGCATGTTATTTTACATGTCAGGAAGGTGTTTACTGCTGTATTAATGATCCATATCTTTAAATCAGCTCCATCCTCAGAGCCTCTAAAGACCAGCAGACCGTTTTTATTCCTCTATGATGAGGATCTGATCTGGGCTCAAACCAGTTCTGAGAAAAATCTGTTGGAATTTCCTTCATCAGTCACTCGACTTCTTTGTGTTTGTAAAAGCCCTGAGAGAAAACACACACACACACACACACACACACACACACACACACACACACACACACACACACACACACACACACAACCACAGTAAAGGGAACACAAGGATTATTCAGATCCATTGGGCTGATATATTATCCTTTGATGAAAACAGAACCTGGTTCACCCTGATAGGATAGACACAGGTTTGTCAGCTGGACTGCAGTCTGTTGTAAGGCTTGTTCCAACTTGTGTTTTATATTAATAGCTTATCTGTTGGTGTTGATAGCATTGTAGTCATTAAAAAACAATCTAAGGCTGGCCTTATAAAAATGCCTTCAATCAACATTACCACTGCAACAAACCCTCAAGTAAGCTGGCTTGTCAACAATGACACCAATATAAGTGGTTTTGGATGACTGATGTGGAAGGTGGTCAAATTAATTTTCAATGAGGTACAGTGCCCTTTGAAAGGAACCGTAAAGTGAAATTTATTTTTTTTCTGCTTTAGGCGGCAATTGAATTTGAGTTAATAATACAATATCTCATATCACTCTTTTGCTGATGACACACAGTTTTACCTTCCAGCTACACCTGGATGACATCAAATGCGGGATGGCAACTAATTTCCTTTAACTGATTGAAAACAAAATTGAGGTAATTATATTTGGTCCACCCAGCTCTGGTAATAGCCTTAACAATGTGATTGGTACTCTGTCAGAAAATGTGGACGATGTAGACAAAAGTCTTAGCATATTCCTGGATTCCTCTCTCAATTTTAAGATACAGGGCAGCAGCATTATACGCTTTTGACAGCTCAGAACCATTGACAAACGATTTTATCTCACAAGGATCTAACAACTGTTATCCAGGCATTTGTTCGTCCATGGCTTGACAACAGTCCAACATTACCCAACAACAGTTATTTCCAAAAGCTTCCAGGCTCGTAACTGGTACCAGTTCACCATGGATTTTGCTAATTTGCATCTGCTATCAGTGCAATACAGATATGAGTTTAAAATTTTACTACTTGTTTATAAAGCCCTTAATGACTTTGCTCCTCAACACATTACGGATACATTGGCTCCGTTTTCTGCACCGAGGAACAGTCTCCAGTTCTACATGAAATCCTGTCCCACCACTGGCTATTTCAAATAAGAATTAAAGGCTTACTTTTTCCCCCATCGCCCCCATTTAAGTTCTTCCCCAAGCTGCAGTCGTGATGCCCAGTCTTTGTTTTTACTCCTCCACTGTTTTGTCTTGATCAGTAAAATGGTTTGACTATTTTCTTATCTACTTTATTGCTATTGTAGTTGCACAATTTGTTCTTATCGTCCTTGTCACTCCCTCCATTTGTCTCTCCTTTACTTTTGTCTCTCCTCTGTACCCTTACCCCAACCAGTTAAGGCAGATGGCCGCCCTCCCTAAGCCTGGTTCTGCTGGAGTTCTTCCTCTCCATTGTCACCTATATGCTTGCTTAGTAATCTGTGGATTCGCTATTTTCTTCATGTATAATATTGTAGGGTCTTAACTTAAAGGTTTAAATTAGTCACATTGATATCCATAATTATTAATATTGTATGGCCTTAACCATACTATTTAATTCAGTCAAGTACATTTCTATTCAATGTAATTCTGTAGCGTTATACTTGTAATATTTAATTAACTTAGTAAATTCCCATCATAAATCACACTGTAGGGTCTTAACCCCAATATTTAAACTTGTTCAGTAAATTAACACCACCACTTATTTCTCTTCTGGAAAGTACTTTAAATGTACTATATAAATAACAGTGATTCAAATTGATTTCATCCTTGGTTTATCTCATTTATGTGAACTTTTTTTTTATTCTAGGTCATTGCATTAATAGTTAGTCAGTGGAGAGGAACACCACAACTGAACAAAAATGTGCATTTTATTCAATACGGAGTCTTTGGTGTTAGTGCTTTAAAACAGCATCTAATGGAGGAGCCTTGACCAGTAGCACTTAGGTGCTGCTTTAATAAGACATAACACAAAAGGTAGAATAAATATCCCTACATTAAAGTTATCATTGGTGTACAGAAACTTCTAAATATTGTGAAATCTTTGGATAAGAACAGAACGGTGGAACAATAAGGTGATGACCAACTGTGTTTGAACCTGCACTTAAAGCTCCTTTAGTAGGATCAGGCACATTAGGTGCGACAAAGCTCCACTCCATCTCATCTAGATTTCCTTTTAACCACTGTGTCAAACTAGAAAAGCACAGATTCAACCACTACCCTGAGCTAGTGTTTGTTGCAAAAGAAGCTAATGTGCTGGAACTCTTGAACTTAAGAAACTCAATCTGAAAGACACTGGTGACATCTAGTGGCTGAAGTGGGAACTGCACATAATGAAAACATGAGAAATATCAGGTGACAGTTCCGGAAGACTTTGGTGATAGAAATTGATTCATCAAGATGAAAATGACGTAATCCAAAAGTCAAACAATGCAGAGGAGTGATGACCGGCCACTGTGTTTTCTGAAAGCTCCCTTTCATTGTTCATCATGTTCAGTCTGTTTGCATGGTGGTGCTGGGTGATTATTAACTTGTATTTGCACATTTGAAGGTTAAACACCAGATGCAGGAGGACGTGGGAGGTGCAAATTTTGTCTGTGCTGATGTGGGATCAATAAGAAAGTGACTGATGGCAATATTTGGATTGAATCAGTGGAGCTCACTGCTTCAGTGTGACTCATCACACTTGTTACAGGAAAGGTGCTGAATAAAATTAAACTTTATGTCCTTAAAGGGTAGACTTGGACTGCTTATCTTGATAGTATACTCGCCATGACCAGCGCAAGCACTGACTGACAGCCTGGTATTTTCCTGACCTTAAAATTCTCTCTGCCTGCCTTTGTGGCATTTTGGTGCCCAGAGAACTCATCACACAGGTGGGAGGAGATGAACAAACAGGTGGGAGGTTAATTTGAACAAAGCAGCACCAAGCAGGTTGCCGTTTTTTTGTTGTTGTTGTTTTTTTAGGGGGGGGTGTGTGCGTCACGGTGCCCTCAGAGCTAAATTAAATACCCATTCATGTCCATGTGGACTTGGGAGAGACATTTTCTTCTGGCAATGATTTGATCCTTCCATCGTTCTGGAGGTCAATTTGAACCGTCCCCTCAACTCATTTTGTGCATCCTTGATTCTTTTCCTCAACTTGTCTTCACATCACAAATATTGTGATTGAGTGATATATATCATATATACACAATATTTTAGTCTTGTGCCCGACACAGTTTATTCCAGTTGTGTGTTGCAGGTGGTGCAAAGACTTCATAGAGAATAGACCTGTGCATCTTGGCTCATTGCTCATCCAGCAAGCCTCCTCAATCCTCAAGATGCGTCTTCAGAACAGAGATGTCCTTTCTGACGGCGGACCAAGATTAATTTGCAGGTCACAATCATGAGACGAAGGACAGAGACAAGTAGGCTAAAAGTAGTTAAATGAGAGGATTCTTGTGATGTTGTCCTATGTCAGCTAGTTTGAGAGAGAGAGAGAGGGACATGCTTTATTTGGGAAATGTTATTTGATTATTTTAACAGTACAAATAACTGCTGCTAAAATAATACACAGTTAAGAGGAAGAAATGATGCTGCTTGATTGTGCCTGTAGGGGAAGTAATGTCGCTTAATGACTAAAAAAAAAATCCCTGCAATATAATGTTCTGCAGTCTGCTGTCATGAGCTGGTAAGAATAATGATAGAATAATCTGCTTTTGTCGACACTGAAATCATCAATAAATGCCACTTTGCCAAATCCATTGACAGGAGGCACGCATGGTCAAGCCATAAACCATTGTGCTCAACAGATGAGATTGATTGCTTTGAGCTTTAAGCTGTTGTTTTTTTCTCTCCAAACTTTCTTCTTTGCATCATTTTAATACGGCTTAATAGAATGGATAGAATTACATCTCTAAAGGTAATCTCTTGCTGTTGATGTCCCAATAATGAGTTTCAAAGAAACAAACACTGAAAAGATACAAAAAAACTATTTATTACTTTCCAAAATTCAAAAAGTGTACAATATGTTGGTCAGTAATATATTGAAGTGCTCCTGAAGTGGAGGGCGGTGGTTTATGAAAGGTAAACATCATCATAATCTAGTATCCACGGGTGGGAATCCCAAACTACAACTGTGAACCATCTCACAACAGTGTAAATCAGAGTGAGGGGCTCATGCCTTTGTCAGGCTGCTGGTCCTGATGGGATCAGGTCACAGTTATCCCTCATGGAGGAGATGTTGCTTTCAGTTCTCGGAGGCCTGCTGCATGATGACTGAACACAGACTCAACATCTGCAGGTACTCGTCTGCACCGTCTGACAGACACTTACTCACAACCTGAACCAGAGAGGAAACAAGTACAGACTGAGGATTTTTGCCAAAAGTTGATCTCCATACACTTATTTGGCCGGTTTCCCTCACAGATCAAGTAAATGTATTCACCCCCCTGAACCCCAAAACCTGGGGTTTGAAAGGCATCAGCATTTCAACCTTCTGATAGCTTTGAACTACTCATCAGTGATGTGCACTTCTGTTGGGAAAATAATCCAAATCCAAATTTTAAAATTGTCATATTTCCTCAAAATCTAAACGTCTCATTTAGAATTACGCCAAAAGGATCCTGTTAAAAAAAACAAAAACTCTGTCCTACTCAGAGTTTGCATACTTTTTGGCTGACCTTTATGCTATTAAATAGAAAATTAAATATTTAAGTACTGAAATATCTATAGTATGTAGAGTCATAATTCTTTCCAGTATTGGTAAAACCTGTGGGAACTTCAATTTTTTTTAAGTTCTCTCTACATCCAAACATAGTTGTTTCCATAAAGGTGCAGAACTTTATATTGCAATAAAATATGAGTGGGTAAAAAACATCCAGAAACTGCTTGAAATTCAGAGGGTTAACACAGAAATCACAAAAATAACGTTTTATAAATGTGGCAGGTGTGGACCTCTGGGGCCACAATACAAGTACACATTATTTTGTTTTAGACATTTTTCAATATTGACTCTATTTAAGTTGCTTTTGTTCTGCGGATAATTGTAACAAGCTATTGCTGCTTCAGGCAATCGTTTGTCAATGTTTGTCATAACTGCAGACACAAAAATTACTAGATGATACATTTACAAACACAGAAAGTCAGACAGAAAAATGTCACCAAGAAGCACCACTGCATGAGATCACTTACTGCCATTTTCTCTGTGATGGCTGACTTCTGTTTGTCATTCAGGTCCTGCTCTATGATGGAGTCATGGAGCTGACTCAGGATCTGTGTGGCTGAGTAGCCTTCATCCACAATGTCCTGACAGAGCAGACATTCAACATGTGACAATGTACATCGAGTTAGGGAAAGCTGGTGCATTACACATTCATTTTAGTGCCTAGTAGTAATTCTTAAAAGTAAGTCCTCAAAACTGAAAATATTTTTCCTTTCTTTCCTTCTCTTTTCATCGGTAAAGATCAAAATCTTAGGCTTTAAAATTTCAGTCTGAAAAACATCATTAAAAACAACGAACAAGAAAATGAACATGTTACAAGGAACAAGTTCCTTATTGCAATGTAACAAGGAACTGCACATTTAGGACACAGACAGGGTCCCATGTCAGAAGAACTACCTTGACTGCTACTTCCAGTTTCTCAAATGTTCCTTTGAAACAGATCTGGAGCAAGTTGTCAATCATCTTGACAGGAACGACCTATAAGAGAGCAGCCACAGACGCAACATGACTGGACTACAATGAGGGAACGTCTCAGGTGTGCAGTACATTTAACTGCAGTTAATAAAGTATCCATCATTGGTTCCTCCAGTCTCCTGTGTCATACAATAAAAGCTCAACTCACCCCAGCTATGTTAATGATGGCACGATCAGTGATCTCCTTGTCGACGCTGAGGCGTGCAGCGCTCTGGAGAAATGTGATGGCTTTCCGTAGGTCTCCCTCAGACACCTGCACCAATGCTGCTATACTCTACATGAAAAAAGCAGATATCACATGATCACTACACCAGCTGTGCACAAAAAGCAGTTACAGCTATCTTCCAGTCCTAAAGCCTATAAAGACACTTCCAGCTGCAGGTATATGAGTATGAACAGTTATATGGCAACACTGGATAAAACTGAAGTCCATCTTTATCATCAGACATGTAGGGCGTCCCACAGTCAGAAAACATGACTGAAATGCATCCTGTGTTGACCTGGTGGGAGCTATTTCTTTGAATATAAGATCAAGTGTACTGAATTAAGCTAGTTTTACAGATACTATACTATTTTAATTCTTAAGCTTTTAAGTTTTATCCTTAATAACTTGGTCTCCTGAATTCTTTTCAGGATCTGTGGTGAACGAGGGATGGTAGTGATTAACTGTTAATCAATTAATTGCTGTTGATAATAAACAATTAAAAATATAGCAACTGATGAGCCAGGAGACAAACAATGTTTAATATAACAGTCACAAAATATGTTGTTGATCTGATGTAGTACCCAGATGCACCACCTAGTGGCGCTGTTTAGAGTTTAATGAAATGGAGTTACAATAAATATACAGTATATATAAAACATGCACACCTCAGTGTTGTCCAGAGAATAACTTACCACTTGTCTGCCTCTGCCAAATGTGGCAGTATTAATGAACACCACAGAATTAAGTTACTGTGAATTGTTGTCTGGCAGCTGTCTAGTTTAGCTGTCCATCTGAGGTTTATGCTAATGCAAAACAAGCACCTAATATATGTTTTATTTATTCCAAAGCAATTGAAACAAAGGTGAACTTTATCAGCAATGTAAATATTAACAGTATTTTAAGGTTGTGATTCGGTGCAACTGTAATTCCATCTAAGCAGTTGTTTTCAGCTGCTGGACTAACATTAATTACAGTGACAAATGCTTAAGTCACTCCCATCGTCTAGATAAGGTAGGCATTTTTTTGTATAAAAAAAAACAAACAAAACAAAACAAAAGTGACAGGAGCAAAAATGCTCCAAAACTGCTTGGGGTTCAGGGGGTTTGTATGGGATAATAGAGGTCCATTGGTGAATCTTTTACATGCTTTTTGATATTTTGTAAATGTACGGTACTAAATTTAATCAATATGTAACACCCAAACCTGCAGATATCATGCCACATTTGAAGACTACAGTTCTTTTGATAAAGAAAAATGGGTCAGTCATGGTTTCATTTGTCAGATGTGTCCAACACATTCTCAGGCTGCTTTCAGATCAAGTTGTCTGGTGCAAATTCTCACAAAGCACCATAATGTCAGACACTCTTTGAAGTCATCATAGATTAACCAGTGGCCTGCTTCTTCATACGGGGCTAATAGCATCTTTGAAAGCTCTCAAACCTGCAGGGCAGACCACTTTTTTATAAGTCCATTCTTTGTTCTTAAGTGCTGCTTTTGGAAAAAAATGTGGTTTAACAGCTTCATCTGGTAGGTTTTTTTCAGCAGCGAGTATTACTGCTAAATAAGGCATTAAAAAAAAAGGTAAGAATCAATCTTTTTTTTCTTGTTTTGGACCAAATGAACTTAAGCTTTCTATAGATCCACATTACACAAACATATTCTTCTTCTACCTCTTTAGTGTACTTGAGGTTCTCCTTTTCACAGATCTCCAGCAGACGCTCTTCTTGGATCTGATTGGCTAGAGGTTTGAAGCGAAACTTGGAACATCTGGAAGTCAGAGGCTCAATAATCCTAAAGAACACAGTGACATTAAGCAGGGTCAGGATCAGTCAAACAGAGTGCGTGTGTTATCAGTTCTGAGCAGCAACTGACCTGCTGATATAGTTACAGATGAGACAAAAGCGAGTGGTGCGAGATTCCTTCTCCATGGTTCGTCTGAGAGCGGCCTGAGCTGGTCCCGTCATGGAGTCTGCTTCATCTAGGATGATGATCTTAAAAGGAGGACACGACTTCCCACTAGAAAAACAGCAAAACACACCAACTTGAAGTTTTGGAATTCATTTGGCATTCACTGACAGTCATGTTATTTTGAAAAAAGCATCATCACAACACTAAAGGTTCACCGACCGATTTCCTGAAAATTTTTCCAGCATGCTTGGACAACCTGTCTGCCATATTGTGTGCAAGCATAGAGCTAGTGCTGTTTTAAAAGCAGAGTGCTCAAGCACATAGTTCTGAGATATTTTCCTGTTACTAAACCTTGTATGAAGTTCATTCTTAAATACCAGCTCAGCATGGTGTTATTTTTAATGGACTTTCACTTTAGTTTTAGTGCCTAAAACATCTGCAGGGCAGTGCATGTTTTTAAGGAACTTGTTAGTCCTGCTCGTAATTGGTTCAACAATTAAAGGATGACGACATGAATCCCTTTTTCTTTTTAATCACATTGACCATTTTACTACTACAACAACTCTAAGGAGCCTCATCGCTAAAAATGCAAACAGTGCAGACAAACAATTCTAACAGTGTAATATAGTGACTTTAAATGTTTTATTATTCCAGTTATTGTTGCAAAAGGGTGTTATGATATCCCAGTTAAAGCCTGTTTGAAATCCATACATGTGATGGAATCAGTGCTGACTTACTCTGTGCGAGTCCCAGCCACAGTGAGCTGAGCAAAGTTCTTGACCTTCTGTCTGATGACCTGGATGCCTCGTTCATCTGAGGCATTAAGCTCCAGCACCCGCTGTTTGTACAGCTCTGGACTGAAGAAGAGACATTGCAGGAGAACAAGAGTCATACATGAGGGAAATTTCAGTACAGAAAATAGGTGAAGGATCAAAGTAAACAAAGAGGTAGTTAACAGAACATTACTCACCCATAAAGTTCTCTGGCAGCAGCTAAGATGGTGGAAGTCTTTCCTGTTCCAGGAGGCCCATAGAAGAGCAAGTTTGGAAGCTGCAAGTAAAATAAAACTCGTGTTGACACATGTTGAGCAAATATTTAATTTATTAAATTATTTTTATTTCTATTTATTTTGGGATTCACTGCTTTGCTCAAAGACAGTTCCAAAGGTGGACAGAAGATCTCCGTTCTGTTATGCCTTTTACATAATTTCCCATAAATGTAACCAAGTTACAAGCAAGCTAAGTGTAAAATAATGCAGTCTATAATTTAGATCTGTTTTCTTTACTTTTAATGGCCAGATTATAGTTAACTCTATTGATCCAAGCAATTTTATTGAGTGAATTTTACAGCGTTTTCCTATTTTGTCTGTTTTTAAATAATAAATATTACTAATTAATAGGGCTGTACCCTACTAGTCGAATATTCGAATAGTCGTTCCATGCGGCGGTATTGGAATAGTAAATTAGCCCTTCGACTATTCGCTCGCATCTCCCCCCAAAAAAGTTCATTCACCGTGTTTACATAGAAAAAACATAAAGTTATGAGCTGAGACGACCCGCTGCATTTCGTTTAACTTCGTATCCCTGACTCGACTCGGCTCGCTAACCCTAACCCTAACCCTAACCCAGGGTGTTGACAAATCACACAAACAGACCAACAATAACAATGACTTCTTCTTACTAACATGTACATACATCCAGAGCCTGTTATATTTTTTCCTCTAAGCTATAATTGAGCTCTACGGTTGGGCAAAAACTACTAAGTAGTCAGCATTAATCATGTTATTTCCATTTTGAGTGGCTATCAGAAAAATAGTTAAAGCTGTCATAACAGGCTGATACTTACATCTGCTCCTTCCAAAGACTTCTTCAGCACTGCTACAACCTCTTCCTGAAAGGCCACATCATCTACACATTTCGGCCTGCTGGAAGTTGAAAAAACAGACCAGGTTAATATGTAGGCAGCCTGCTCGTTTAAAAAAGAAAAAAAAACATTTTAAAGACAGACGTCCCTGCATGCAAGTGTTTTACCAAAACATATCTCCCCTGGCGCCATTTTACAGGTCAACCGTAACTGCTTACGCTCTACATAAACACAAACAGAACATGCTACAACAATAATTTTGTTTATTAAAACTGACTTTTTGTAATGACTAGGGCTACATTTGTATGGCCAACAAAAGAAAAGCAACACCAATGAATTGTACAGAAAAACACAAAGAGAAGCTGTGCAACATCATCATCACAGCAACAGTTGCGACAGCATCCCTACGAATTGTTTGTTTGTACCCAGTGCGTGAGATTCTAGTGGATTCATACATCTAAACAGACGTAGTGTAAAACACACCTTTTGGTGCACACTTACTATTTTTCCACCCAAGGAATCGCCCTGGCTTTCTTCTCTGTGCTGGGTCCTGCTGCTGCCTTGTCTTTCTGAGGTCTGGTTGTCTGAACGGTTGCTCCTTTCAAAAAGGCCTGCATGACTCCTCCTGATTTGGGTAAAAGCAGAGGAAACTTATAGGGATTTTGCGACATACAAATGCTGACATACTATAGACAAACCTTCACTAAAAACAAAGCTGCAGAGTAAAGCTTCTCTTGCATAGCAGATAAAGTGCATCATATGTTCCTTTTATTCAGAGAGGCAATCTATTTCACTTACAGGGAACATTTTCAGTAGTGCACTCCAGAGGTTTATGTGCAAGTCTTGTAGACTGCTAGTATTTTAGCTCATCTGTCCTGACCAAAGTGTCCTTGGGTAAGACACTAAACCCCAAGTTGCACCCAATGCTAGGTGAGCCCCTGCTCTGCTACCGTTGGTATGTGAATGGGAGAATGAGATACACATTGCAAAGCGCTTTGTAGAACCTCGCTAAGGTTAAAAGGCGCTATATAAGTGTGGACCACTTATAATCTTTTGCATACAATGTGAATCTGTCAGCTTTTATTCTGACCTGTCCTTTTGCATTCCAGGTGAATAGAAATGCATTTACCATCTCAGACATATTGCCCCTTTGCAACCTTTCCTGTCTCAGAAAAGACAACATAAGATGTTTTCATGCTTTCATTTCTAGCAGACCTGAATATTATTAACACTTCGTCCTCTGATTTCTTTAGAGGAAGAGATGAGAGGATCTGAAATGCAGCAGCACATATTTTTACCAAAACTAAACATAGAGAGTAAATTACTCTGGTTGGAAATGCTCTTCTTTGGCTCCCATTCATTTATTAATTTTAAGATTTTGCCCCTTTGTAGATCTCCAAGACGCTTAATGTTACCCAGAGTACAACTAAGATGCATGAGATGCTGCATTCTGCGTCATTGGCTCTGGAACAATCTTCCAGAAGTCAGAGCATCCTATTAAAACATTAAAATGTATGTCTTCAGGCTTGTGTTAACGTAGTTTTTAATGTAGTTTCATGGTATTTTTTTGTATCAGACCTATTCATTACTTATATTATGGACTTTATATGTTATAGTCTGGTTTTAGAAGTTATTTTCCATTTTGTCAACTCATTTAATACTCTTTTTTGATCTAAAGCCCGTGCTACACAAATAAAGTTGTTGTTGCTTTTTATTATACGACTGTGTACTGTATGCTTTTGCCAAACTCAATTTATAAATTAGATCATTCAAAGTAGCATCTCTACAAGTAATACCTTGAGATAATTTCCCACAATAAAATGTCACCTTAGATGCTTTGTTTGACATTAAAAGATAACATTCAACACTACAACGTTAGTTTTATGTGGTTTGTTTCAGCACTGACATTCAACATGCTTAACAATACAATAGATGACACTAAATCCCAAACACTAAGCTCATTATTCAGAAAGTTAGTGGTTGATACAGCAGAGTTAACGTACTATAGAGATCATCCTCTGCCAAAGTAGTTAAGTCTAATTAAGCGTAGCATTACTAATCGTGACATTTAGCACTTAACGAACACATTAGCGCTACTAGCTTGTCAAGTTACTCAGTGCTAGCATGTTTACTATAAGCTAGTAGCATTAGCATGTTGTTAGCAGTTGACTTCGCAGATAAACGCATCGTGCTTATCTTACAAATGAACCGCTGTTGAGACAAACGCTCACCTGAAGATCACACAGTCGGTGTGAGCAAGTTCCGAAGTCTCACTGTGATAATATTTCTGACGACCTGCTGTCTCAGTTTCAGCCGTATCCCGTATTACATATGCATCACCAGCAGCAGCGTCTTTCCCGCCCTGGCTGCGAACACCAGTTCCGCTGACGACATCTCGTAGCCTCCAATCAGATGTCGCGGCTGCCCCTCACTTCCTCACTCACGACTCCTCCCATCATTGTCTCCTTTCCTCCTCTCCTCTCCTTTCTTTCCCCCTCCACATTTCTCCTATCTTCTGTTTTCATCTTACTCTGCTTTGTTAATGCACTACTTTTGTTTCCAAGCTGTTCAACTGTTTTAAAATGGGAATATATATTTGTAAAGGATTAACTGGAATTCACAAAAGCAAATTCCACTTTAATGATGCTGCACATTTGAGCACAATATTGTAATGGATGAATGAATATGATGCACTCAGCAGACATAGGATTATGCTCTGCTTTGTCTTGGCGGCCGCTGTGCCTTTTATTGATGCTGACTGTTGTCTGAGAGTCTCCGGCCTGTAATTGCCTGGCAGGGAGGAGATAAGTGACTGTCAGTGTAAAGATGAGCGCAGATGTATCTGGGTAATTGTCCTCTCAGAGGCAATCTCCACAGTCCCAAGAGCATATGGCCACGGAGAGATGCTAATGCCCCTGCCTGGCATTGTTTGCTTTCATCAAAATGTGGAGCGGGATCTGCAGAGTGACTCTGAACAAACC
This sequence comes from Chromis chromis, assembly GCA_900302755.1. Classification (NCBI taxonomy): domain Eukaryota; kingdom Metazoa; phylum Chordata; class Actinopteri; family Pomacentridae; genus Chromis; species Chromis chromis. The sequence continues at coordinate 8,743 of OMNN01074240.1, read as the reverse complement.
CAGGGAGGCAGAGTGTGAATGATGGGAGGAGGCTGATGATTTGTTTTGTTTGAGCTCTCATGAGATGATGGTGAAATCAGAGATGCTTAGCAACAGTACTGAATTTTAAGTAGCTGAAAAATTACATTGTTTTTATTTTTTCCATAACTCCAATATAATAAAACCAGGGAATAGTCAGAGCCTCACATGCTCCAGTCCATTGACAGCTCAGCTCCAGGCACCAGGATTTCTCTCTTGGAACTATTAACCCCCACCCCATCCATCCACCCTCAGCTGTGTCTCTCCCTCCGCCCTGCAGGCAGGTATAGCAGCCCTCTGATTCATTTTCTCTCTTAGTGACTCAGCTTCTTTATTAGAGCAAACAGAGCATCATCAAAGCAGCAGCAGCAGCAGCAGCAGCAGTGCTTTCCTCCCCATCAAGCCTGAAGAGTTTCCCTAGAAGTGGACAGGATTCAGCTGTCTCCCTACTTGCAGAGAAGCTTTCTTTCTTTTTTCCTGGTCTCTTAAACAGGATTTTTCCATGAGGATTATTGTGTTTTTATCGGAGCCTCATGGAGAAGAATGGATAACCGTCCATGTGCTGTTATTTGTTGAATAATTCGCTTTTAGGCTGATTATTAAGATACGTTTTTGTTCTCTGATCAAATTTACTTACAAAGGGGCTCACCGCCTAGTTCGATTACTGACAGGGTGACAAACAAATTGTCTCTTTTGTTCTCTGACTGAGTGACTGGCTCCAGTGTTTATTGTCTCTGTGACTGCCTGATTAATTACTGTGTTTTCACTGAGCACCGGATGACTGCTTATCTGACTCCGTGGCTGATTGGCTGAGCTACTTGCTAGTTTCCTTGTTTTTTTTTCACCTGTGCTTCTTTAACAAGGTGATTATCTGATTCCCACATTTGCTATTTAGCTGAGTGATGGGGAGTGGCATCATCAATATCATCCTCAGGCTTTGAGACTGTTTGGATTTGAAGGAGTTGCCATGAAGGAGAGGAGAGGAGAGGTGTAAGAAGAATTAAATTTAAAAAAGACCCACAAATAAGAAGCAGCAAAGGGAAAGGCGGAGAAGCAAACCTAGAGGGAGGATATTAGATTAGGGAACACACGGAGGGGAGATTGTCAGGGGCGGAAAGGGTGTCGAAAGGAGGCGTGGCAGCCGAGAGAGAGAGAGAGAGAGAGAGAGCGACACAGAGAGGAGAGTGGATGCAACCCACACCCTGAGATGCTGTGCTGGCTGAGAGAGGACGAGATGTCGGTTCAGGAACTGCTACAGAGGGTGCAGTGTGTCATCACTCATGTCGGTAAGTCGCCACACATCTTCCCCTGTTTTTCACACCTTCAGATGGTTTGCTTAGAGCAAGGAGAGCTCATGTTTTCAAAAAGTGTGTCTTTGGAAAATGCACGGAGATGCTGCTTTTCTCAGAAAACCCCCCTTGTTGTGGTGGAAGGTGTGCTACAAGGTTGTATCTTTACCTGTGAGTCCTTGAATTTGGCTTAAAATGTGATGAGAAGGAGCGTGGATGAAATGGAGGCAGGGAATTTCCATCCTCTCATCAGGACCACTCAGTGAGGAGGAATGCGGTGGGATGGGCAGGAGAGAAAGTGTGTAATCACCAGAGGAGTTGCTGCATTTGATCTGTGGTGTTTCCTGTGATTTTCAGCACAATCATAGATATAATAAATGAGTCTGTGAAGTGGTTCTCTGTTCTGCAGCATACCTTATTCGTTGGATTAATCTGAGTGAATATTTGCTGGAACCACTCTGTGTATAGAACCTTAAGCTTGATGATGGCTTTCAGTATTATTAGTGTAACTATAACATCAACATTTTTGCTTTTATCTAGATTTACAAGCTCAGTGTTTAATAGATTTACAATCAGTAAATCTATGTATCACCTTTTTCTCTATCTGTCTTTTCCTTTTATGCTGTCTCCTTCCATCTCTCCTCTTCCTCATCATTTCTGTCCCTCGCTCATTCTACCCTTTCCATACCATCTGCATCTCCTATATTCTCCTTCCTCCCTCTCCATCCCCTCTGCAACCTTATTTTTTTTCTCCATCATCTCATTTCTCCTTGCTCTCTCCTCCTCCCATCCTTTTTTTCCTCCTCCTCTCTGGTTCTGCATCCGGGTCGTTTCCCGTCTCGTTGGGAAGTAGGTTATTGTGCCACGCTGGAGACTTCTGCACGCTATTCTCCATCACTGCACTGCCTACACTGCATAGTAGTGAGGCAGAGGGGCGGGGGGATGAGGTGTCGGGGAGCAGAGGAGAGCCTGTGCAGAGCGTTACTATGGAAACAGAGGCTGAATTCATTTACTGGAAATCACCCGGTATGTTACCGGCGTTTGCAGCATAGACGACTGCGTAAAGGTGTCAGTTTAACTGAATATTTTGATGCTCATTATCTCTGGGTTTCATATTTCATTAACCGATGCCTACCCATTATATCCACTGTATAATGAAGGAACTACATTTATGTGGAGCTCACATAGCAAAAAACTACAATCTACTGATATTCTGACTAAACTTAACATAACTTCACCTAAATTTACTAAATGGCAACTTGCTTTTTGACCCTTATTGTGTGACACAATCCCCGACAATGTAACTGCATAAACATACTGTGTAATTGTACACACACACGTCACATACAAACCTTCAAGGACTTACATATTTGTGCCTTTTTTTCTTTGTTCTAATACTTTTCATTAATGAGTATGCCACTGCATACACACTGCATCAGGACACATAAATTAACTAAGCGCATGTTTAGGGCCACTGTAGCCACCAGAGGGCCACCAAGAGAGCTTGGAATGTTCTTTGACAGACTACAACATACATATTACTTCTCTATGTGACAGTTAAACACCCTTTTATCTTGAATGTTGTGGTTTTGATCTTAATCAGCAGTTAACGTTTGTCATCAGCTATTACTCTTCATTCTATAAGCTACAGGATATGTTATATTAAGTGATATGTTTACATCCAAGAATCCATGTTTTTTATGACTGCAGAAGAAATTAAATGAACGTTTTCTGTCTTGCACATAATTTGTCATATTCCCCCAAAATATAGCCTGACATATTTGGTATGTTTGGAGACTATAATTTGAAATAATGTCAAAAAGGTGCACTTTAAGTGATTTTTAGCCATAGAGGTGATACAGTAGATCAGCAAACTTTCTGCTAATAGGACCATCAGATCAGAAGTGACATAGTTTGTAATTTAGTTTGACAGATTTCTGCCTGAGGACGTGTCTGAACCAATGCAGATAATCAGAAAAGTGGATAATGTTTCAGTCTTGTACAGGAGGCTTACAATTTATGTTCAATGTTAATACATTTCCTAAATAAACAAGGGTAATGTACTAGGACCTGCATTTAATGTTCATGAAGCCATCCACATTGGTGTCTATTTATTTACATGTTTCTATTCTTTACTTTGCCCACAACACAGTGTTGAGTCACCACCAGGGAGCTCACTTGTTCCTGCTTGAACCAGGACCAAAGCACAGCTCCGGGTAGTGGTTATATTATTATATCGGATGGCTGCATTCTTTAAATGTGTGGCATTTACATAACTTCACAGTTGACCATTCTCATGTATCCTTTCAGGAATATAGGCAAAGCAAACAACAAGGGTTCTTGATAATAGAATTCCGCCTCTGCATATTGATTTTAAAGCGATGACAGCTCATTGTCTTTCCTCTAAGGTCTTTGTCCAGTCCTTTGCAAGACTCCTAGTGTGCTTGTCAGGCCAGCCTTTTATGTTGATGTGGTACAGACAAAGCAAGACAAGCAAAAGGCTGAAATGATTGACTCTAACTGATCCACTGTTTTAATGAGCTCTCCTTGGTGTGTGCTAATTCAGTGAAGACTGATCGTGATATGTCTCTGTCATGTGAATACGCCCTCCGAGATGAACTGTGCTTCACCTGGAAACCAGAGCCGAGCAGGCAGCAGCAGCAGCAGGGGGCAGACAAACAGCTGCAGCCAAGTCAAACAGCTTCCTGCAGCCTGTTAGCTCTTATCTCAGTTTGATGAAATATTATTAGAAAATATAGTTAAAATGCTATACAGGTGATCTGTGATCTGTCTTTGTGGTATAAGCTCCATTTTGCATGAATTCTCTCGTAAAGCAGCTGAGAATTAATCACTGATCACTGATTTTTTAAAGAAGTAGTCAATCAGAGAAGAACGAAATAGCCTTCATTATCGATATGTTGGATGTAGGAATTGCCCTGGCTGAAATCTGTGCAGATGTTATTTTAAGAATCATTACATCAGACTTACCAGACATTTTTTTCTGTTGCAACATAATTTGAGATTTAAATCAGCAGTCTAACATTCACACATAATTGAGTACGGCAATGAGAGTTTGTGGTCTGTGAGATAAATTAAATGAATTCAACCTCTCTGACTGATAAATGTCACCACTGACCACACATGGACTAAACCTTCATCATGCAAAATCTGATGAAATCAAAAACTCTCTGATTCAGCAAAAAATTGAAAGTTTCTATAGATCATCTAAGCCAATCAGCTTTTGGGTCAGGTGTTTCCCATCATGCCCTGAGGTCATGGAGTAGGCGGACAACAACTGCTTCACCCAGCTCCTCAAACTGTAGCTGCTTTGATCCTGTAAGGTTATCGTTGCAGATATTTGTGTGAAGTCAGGATCAAGTTGAAGAGCTGCTGCTGATGGACCTTTGAAGATACGCTGTGGTATCAGGAACAGACATTAGCAACAGATTCTTGCAAGCTGCAGCCACTGACTGACTTGAATGCTCCAAAATATAAGTAGTTATCTGAGGCCAAAGGTTCACGATGTTGCTTGCTGGCAACACACCTCAGCCTTAAGAAAACCCAATTTGTCTTCAGGCATGGTGAAACAGACCCTGGCTGTCAGTAAGAACACAAGAAAATGAGAACCAGCAGCTAGTGTTTTTGTGTGGATGCAATAGAATGCAGAGTGGAGGCACAGCCAGACACACCTGCTCTGAATCAGTCAACTAAATCACAACTACTGGCAAATGGGGAACCCCTTCACCACACAATATACACCCCATCACCCATAGTCAGTATCAGCGTTGGTGAGCAAATCAGTCTACCCTGTTGCATCTGCAGAGGCATCCTATCAGAATTTAATTTGACAGATGTCACTTACGTACTGTATATACAGTGTACTCAGGGTTTGTGGTAGTACTTAGAGACCCCCCGCCCAACAACACCAGCTCCCAACCTTTGTTGTCATGACGTCAGAGCTGTATTCTCTCTGCTTCCTCTTCCTGTCTATCCTACAGAAGTGGTGGTGGAGAGGGGAGGGCCACCATATCCTTTGGAAAGTGTTTGTCTTTCTTTCTGTCAGCTGGCCTCCGTCCAGCTGAGCAATCTTGCTCACAATAACTCAGCTGAACAATAGGATTGATCTGCTGCAGCACCTATGAACTTTGATTTAATAGTCTGGCCTAATTTTCTCTAAATGCACTTTTTTTTTTTTTAAAGCAGGTCAGTGTTGAGCAGATTGAGTGGGCCAAGGTCAAGTAAGCTGGTGACCAACTTAGTGTTAACAAGCAGTGGATGGCTACAGAGCAGGCTTACTGAAAGAAGCAAGTTTCTGAAGCACTGGTTTCTGCTGTTACTGAACTGGATGTCTGTGTATCTGAATATCTGGCATTTTGCACTTCACATCTGTCCTTCTCTCCTGCTCTCTGTGCTCACATGCAGTAGTTTAATACAGTGGAATTCCCAATAAAGCTGTTTTCATTTACATATTTATCTGCTTCTGTTGTTTTTTGGAGAAATGACAGAATAAGGATCCCTATTTTTATTTACTTTTGTCATGTTGGAGTTGCCAGTTCAACTCCACAGTTTTGTACTTTAAAATGTAAACTTTTGTTTACATTCCAGACTACGCTGCATCATATTCTGATATACATTTATATTTTATAGAGAATTAATCGATAAAATAGTTGATAGTTTCAGAAAGTGTAGAAGGCATGCATGCACACATATTCTTTCCATCACCACCAACGCTCTACAAACTTTCATGGCTAATCTAATCCCACTAACTAATCCCACATCTGGTCCTAACATATAGATGCAGATAAATGTAAAGTGTTGTACTGTTTATTGTTATTAATCATTGCAACAAGTCTACTGATAATCAAATCATTTTTAATGGAAATTAGCAAGCTGTGAAATCCCTAAAAAGGTTCACAGTATTGGTATTTTTAGTAGGATATTGTATTAAAGATATGTTAGCAAACAGCAAATGCTGTCATTGTTTTTTGGAGAACATTGTGGTTAGTGTGTGTAAACCTCCTACTGCTTTCACTTGTTTGGTCACTGGTTGTCAGACATGATTATTGTGTTACTTTCCCTTAAAAAAATACATAACCTATTTTTTTAGGCAAATGTATCCAATAAAATAGTCTCATAATAAATATAATATTTTAGTTAATAACATGACACCATTCTGAAATGCTGCTGGCAAGTTGCCTTCCCCCATTTTTTGTTTAATTCTCCAAAGGAATAACTGAGGCTAAAGACAGAGCAGAAAACAACATCTGTTCCTTTTAGCAGTGGGACTGCTGGGAATGTCCTGGTCATCAATTATTCAAAGCGCTGAAGTGCAGCGTATGAACAAACGTCGTTGACTGATGACACTAATGTGCTTCCATGTTATTGGCGTGGATCCTGAAAGGCCTGTGTCTTTAAGTGTTTGGTTGGGTTTGTTGTTTTCAGTCTGTGACGTTTTATTGGTTCCAACAGGAGGAGGTCACTCCCAGTGAGGTAGCCAAGGCCTGCACTGATGTAATCCATGATGTAATGAAGCATCTTTGCTCAGTTCCTACAGTCAGGACAGTTGTTTGGAGATAAAAAGAAAAAGCCGGACCAGCTGGGTACAAGTCTGTTGAGTATTCTTCCTGTTGACACTAAGTCCCTACTGACTGCTCTGGATTTCTGACTCATATATACAGAATCTAGAATGTTTTGTGTTGGCTTTGTCTTGACACTACTTGACATACTTACATCAAATTGAGGGTTCAATTTATGTAATGAAGTATAAACAATCCAAGGAATCAATCTCCACCCTGTTCTCCACTCTTCATTGTCTTGTTTCTCTTTCTGATGGATTTAAAACTTACCACGGAAGAATCTGACATGAGTATTGTATCCCCAAAAGATATTTCTGTCTCATTTTCACAGACTTAATAGTAAATAAATGAAGATGTATTGTTGCTGGTCTCAGGGATAAGTGTCAATGTGTCTAATAGAAGAGTAGATCAATGTTGCTCATTTTGACCACAACTTATTGATTGGTGGGTCATGTTTCTGGCAATGATGACATTCTAAGATTTATTTGGTCTGAATGCATTTTGTGTTAGGATTATCATCTTGGAGTCTATTTTGACCAGGGCTGAAGATTTATACACTAGTGTTTTGGTACATTTCCCACAGGTCTGTTTAGTATTCTGACCCCAACTTTCTGTTCTGTCTATCCAAAAGTGAAATTAATGTTTCCAACCTTCAGCTACCAGATGGAGGGAGGGTACCTGTCTGGACGGATAGATAGCCTAACACTCAAGGTTTTCTGAGAAAAGTCTGTTTCAGTAGTATTTGGGTGAACTAATCTTTTTATTTGCTCAGCAAGAGAGAGAATGTGGTTTATATAGAGGGGAAATACTTCACCTTCCCGAGCCCACAAGACAAAAATAACCAAAGTAATTAAGGTATCACCTCAAATATGCTGTCTGTGGTGACATAAACCTTTCATTAGTTGAATTTATGATTTTCTCAACACTGAAAATTCTGCTGCTGAACTGAGGAAAACCTGATATATTTATTTACTTTGTTTTTACTTAGATTTTTGCTTATTTGCTCTTTTGTATTTATGTATGGTGGTGGTAACTTTACTCTTTTGCTGTAACAACTGAATTTCCCCTCGGGGATTAATAAAGTATATCTATTCTATTCTATTCTATGTCTGCAGAGAACGGCTATATAACTGTATTGATCATGAAAGAGGGGTCGGGGGATTCCTCTTTTTTGGTCTGAGGCAGAGCAGGACAGCAGGGGAGCTGGCAACCCTGCATAGCTGAGACAACATGGTCAGCCCAGCTTTGCACAGACTGGAAACAGAGGCCTTGGTCTATTTGAATTTCAGAAACACACCTACCAACACAGCGAAAGGTCACTGATTAACATGTTGAACACAACACACTGAGTTTCAATAACAACCAGTCACATGCACTCCTATCATTCTCTTTAGAAGGTGAAATCAATAGAGACAGGCGGAGGTCTCTGACAGAGATAAAGTGAGAGTCTTATTGCACTGGCCCAAATATGTTATTAGTGGTAGAATGAACTGCCAGTTAATCTATGTTGGGGCCTCGTTTAAAGGTTTATTGGTGCTGCTGTTTATACTGTGCACACAATTAGTTTTGGCTAATTAACCTTCCAAACCCCAAGCAATTTCTGAGCGGTTTTTTGCTTGTGTCACATTTTTACTCATTATGGGCTCTTTTTCACTGCAATATAAAGTCCAGCTCCTCTATGGAAACAGCACAACCATGGCTAGAAGTAGAGAGAACTCAAAAATGTCGCAATATGTCACAAATCCTAAAAAGGAAACACAAAAGTCTAATTTCTTTGATAATTTATCAAAAGTTAAGTATCAAGTTTCACCTTGTTCAGCCACAAAGCCCCTGAATCTTTGTCAGCTGAAAGTTGCTCAC
>OMNN01074238.1:0-28172 GCA_900302755.1 Chromis chromis | reverse complement strand
GAGGAAACACTGCACCTTTTCACATGTCAGAGTATGTGTGATTAATTAAAAGATGTGCGCGTGTGGATTTGTGTTACTCATGTTGAGGAGACATCAATCTGTTTACACAGTCACATTGTGGGGAATTAATTCTTTATAGGCACAAAAGCAAGTCTTCATGAAATGGAATGATTGAATGTTGGGGTGAGGACGGTTTAAGGTTAGGTTAAGGTTAGAGTAATACATACAGACACAGGCTCACAAAAGTATTACTGTCTCGACATAAAAAAAGAAAATGAAATATTTGTGGAGGGAGAAAATATGAAGATTTCCCCAGAGGAATCATCCTTTATTTATTTTCAAATCAATAACAGCAACAGGAACAAGCATGAGAGGACTGCATCACTGTTTCTGCACGGAGTAGGGTTTTCTTTTTTTTCCACACACACATAAACAGCCACTTAAGTTGAAGTTCCTCCGAATACTCGCACATTCACAGGGATACACCACAACGGCTTGCTACTTTCTACATAATGACAGCTGTAACACAATCCCTTCATTCACCTTTAAACCACAGTTACACACACACACACACACACACACACACAAAGCCACACAGCTGCAACAGTTATATGATATGGTGGTTGTAAAATAACTGGGGCAGCAATTTGCTCAATCAATAGTCTAGGTCATAGGAAACCCTCATCAATAATTAACCTGACTGCTGGATAGTCTGGTGGTCACATGAAGTCTTTCTTTTTCATACAGAAGTGACCTAATCTAAATCCTGAAAGATATTTTACATCTTAAGCTTGTATTTTTGTTTCATATTACAGCAAGAGCATATGTTGCTATGGCTTTCATAGATTTCAAGAATAGTATTATTACATTCCCTCAATTCCTTTATTATCTTCCATAAAAGACATCTCAAATGCATTCAGGACCCCATTTTAGTGCTACAGTGTTTCACATTCTTTGTAGAAAATCTAATATGAATGGTTTTCATTTATAACCTGGAGCCTGTTTGTGAATGCTGGCTAAATCTCTGCAGCGCATTCAGTAGCCTTCATCGTGTAAAGAATTGAATTCTGAATCACTAATCCATTATAGGATTATAATCTCATTACAAGCATAGATAAGCCTTTATTAGAATACCCTGCAATCATCAGCAAAATGTGATTACACCCAGCATGTTGCTCCCCAAATGGCTCGTGTCCTCTTGACCTCTGACCTCTGTCTTTACTTGTTAATTGATTAGTGTCACACAGGGAAAGTGGGAAAGTTCCTCTGCCCTTGACCCCTATCTTTGTGTCTGATCCGAAGCTTTAGTCTCGATTTCTCTCGCGTTTTTTCCTCCTTCGCACACTTGAAGGTTCAGTCTGGTTGCAAACAGAGCCAGAGCAAAACGCTGACCCAACAATTGATTTCCTGTTTCCATACCACCCCCGCCTCCTTTCTTTTTTTCACTCTGACAAGATTGCAACAACTTTCACTCCCTTTCTCCTCCTCTTCCATCTCCCTCCGTCTCCACCTCCCCTTCATCCTGCCCGCCCGCTTCCAGTTCTTTTCTGTGGCTTTTCCCTTCCCTTTCTGTTGCTCCATCCTTCTTCCCTTAATTGGAATAGCTCTCTTTGAAATGGAAAAGTTATTTACTTTGACAGCGTAGGCATTTGGCTGCCAGTCTTATCCGGAGCCACTTGTAATGTTACTGGAAACATGGCAACAGTAAACATCTTGCCCCCCTGCCATGAAATCCCCCTCTGGGCCAACCAGTAACAAGTTACAGAATCTGGAAAAGGTCAAAGTCTTTCTTTCTTTTGTGTTCATGTTTTTACTAGGGGGACATCTTGGTGGGAAATTTTTCTTTGCCTAACAATTATGTTGCATAAAGATTTTAGCTCCATTGTTGAGAAAGTACCCAAAAATGGAGGCATAGCGACACTTTCAACAATAATATTTCTATCCATCTGAATATCAGTGGAGAGTTCATATGTTAAATATTGTTTTTATGTTACTGTAACAATTATTTTTGGCAGTAAGCACTAAATATCAGCAGCTAAAATACACAAACATTGCCACATATACTGTATTACCTTTCAAAAAGCTGCAAGATCAACCTAGAAATAATCACGATAACAAGCTCACACTTATAAAAAGAGAACTTCACACTGAGATGCCAAGGACTCTAACTCGTGCCAGTATTACTCTAACACACAATGCGACACAGACATCCATTATGCTGAATTACAATCAATTTGTTGATGCTAATATGTCTCTAACCCAATAACATGAATTCATTTTTGTCAGAAATATAAATGAAACCAATCACCAGAATTGATAGGTTGTGTCTTGGGGGCAAATTGCTGCGCATTCTATCTCTGTTATGTTCAATTATTGAGTCATTTGCCATGATAATCACACTGGGGACATATTGGAGTTTATTCATGAGTCAGTAGTCAGTATGGCGGACCGATGTGCTTGTGCCTGCCAGTCTGGGTGGAGGAGTTATGCTGTAAATCTGTAACCCTCCAGAGCCTGAAGAGCCAAGATCCATCAGCTGGAGGACGGCAGCCCAGTCTCACACCAAAATGTGTAACAACTATAGTACATGTAAACAGCTATCCCACATGTTTTTGTTGTTGTTTTTTCTTACAAAAAAGGCTGACAAATTGTAAGATGCATACCTTTTTAGGACTCATCACCGTAACAACCTGGGAAGCAACTGCAGCTTTGTAGGTAGCGTTTGCATGGGTGTATTTTAACCAAAACCATGACCTTTTTCTAAACCTGAGTAATTAATTTGGTAGAGTGAACAACTTGTAAATGAGTAAACAGCATCTGAAAACTCAACAGCAGGCAAAAATAATACTAAAAACGAACGGTCCCACATGGTGCTCAAATTCCAGTTTCCTGAGTTAAACTCCTGTGGTTAATACCTCCGATCCTCCACACGTGCAGAACAAAATAAAATCATAAATTACATGAAACCTGTGAGTCACGAGACACGGATGCTGGCTAATAGAAAAAAAATAGCCAAAAAACTTTTCTAGCCATTGTGTAACTAATATGATTTGTGCTGTGGACCAAAGTAGCTATTACACATTTTGGTGTAGCACTGTGTTGGGGACGCTAACTGTCTAAACTAAACTTTTACCAAAATGCAGTTTGAAAACCACCAAAGCTAGTCAAAAAGGATTTTTTTTACACAATTTCACAGTAATGTCTCAAATTAAATGCTTTTATTTTGAATCCACATAGCTGCTATGTAGATAAAAGTTGTAAATGATAAAAGACAATCTCTGCTTCACAGAATGAGGTCATCCTCCTTACAACTGAACATTTTTTTGCCAACTGAATTTTGTATTTGCTGTTGCAAAAATTATATTTGCAATTGGAGATTTTTGGTTTCCATTTCAAATAAATAAAGCCAAATCTTTAGTGACATAGCTAAAAATGTAATATGGCCCAATGACTCTAAATATTTCAAGTAGTGTTAGTTCAATTTTCTTGCTGCAAGTATTCAAGAAGCCTGTTCTGTCATAGAAAAAACTAACAACTGTGCACATCTAGCTCTCACAAAGCACCTAAAAATGGCACACTACATCAATTTCTGACCCTGATGTTCAGTTTTATCATCGCCCTGACCTCATGCGCTGCTTTTTCAGTAGCGATAGAAACTAAGGCAGTTGGCTGCCTCAAGTATGTGATGCTAACTGCAGGCTAATGACCTGCAGAGACCCTGCTATTCAAGTCTGTTTATCTATACACACTCAAAGAGATGCTTCTGCTGCCTTGATGCGCTGTTTGTGTGCGTCTGTGTGTGTGTGTGTGTGTGTGTGTGTGTGTGTGTGTGTGTGTGTGTGTGATTCTGAGTCCAGAATACCAATCATTACACTACCAGCAGTTTCTTTCTGTGCGTGTGAAAGAAAGTGAGCACGAGTGTGTGTTGTGTGTGAGAAAGTGTGTTGTACATGTGTGTGTGTGCGAGCGTGCACGCAAACTGGCACAGTAAAGCTTAATTAAGTGATCTGATCCAACACTGATTTGCATAATAAAGCCGCCTGATGAGGAGAGTAAGACGAGGACAAAGGGAGGTAGAGGAAGATGAAGGGAGGTAGAGGAGGAGGAGGGGATGAGGTGAAAGAGAGGAAGAGGAGGAGGAAGGTAGGAAGGTCCACATGGTATTTGTGACAGACAGGAAAAGCAAAAAGCAAACACATGTTTTTAAAGTTAAGCATTCCAAACCACATGAGCACGTTATGATCGTAACAAATCAAATAGTGCACATATGTTTTTGCTTCGCAGAAACCTACGGTACAACAATAGCAGCCTATGAGGATGGCTTTTTGAGAATTGATGCATCTTTCTCAGTTTTTCCAAAATGCTTTCCAAAAACAAACTTATTCAACAGAAGTGCTGTTTGAAATTAACCGTAATTATTTCCAGCGAATGAAGATTACATAGTGATTGTTGTTGTGCACTCATAAAACAAGCAGGCAGTTACAGTGTGCTAACTGCTCTATATTAGATTTTAATAGCAGCAAAAATTGGCCTTCATATAACAGTCTAATCTTCAAGAGTTTTTTAAAAAGGGGGATGGTAAACTATTTTCCTTTTATTTCTCTCTCTCTCTCTCCCTTTTATACTCACAAACATCTTCTTTAGTTCAAGGGGAAATTAGTAGAATCAACACAGCAGATGCTTATTAGAAGATTTTGTTTACTTGTGCTGTGGTACTTGAGATCAGTCTTACTCAACTTTGACAACTTTTTGAAGGTCTTGATCTCACCTTGATCGCATTTTTACTCGGTGTTGGCTCAGTCTCGGATAAAGAGGAGTTAAGAGTTCATTTGAAAACTGGTCAAGAGCACTTAATTGTCTGTGCAATGTTGAAGTCTTTTTCCTAAAATCATTACTGTGATTGGATGTAGAACCAGCAAAAAACTTTACTCATTTATAACTTGAGGTTTTTGTCATTGTTAGTGACTGTCACACCTCCATGTGCCCCATTCACACCCTCCAAGAAAGTGAATGTGGAAGACAAGAGAAGAAGCTGTAGCTGTTGGAAAGGCAGATGTCAAACTAATTTACCAAAAGTTGCCTAAACCACAAAAAGTTAATCTGCAAAACAGCATCCAAAAGAAAACACACAGCTATCTGCTGTCTAAACTTCACCATGCAATGCTCATTGAAATGACAGGGACCTTGTGAAAAGCATAAAGAACCAGGGATTAAGTGAAAATAACCTTCACATAAGCTACCTTCGTATATAATGTATGTTTCAGGCCAATTGTTTCAGTGGTGCAATTCAACGGTTTGTATCTTTTGCAGTTTATCTCAAGTGTGTGCAGCACAGGACTGACACTGGTCTGGTTCTGGTCTTGATTCAGTCTCGCCCTGACTTGTTCTTGACTTGGTTTCAGATTAGGTCATATTGACAACAACACTTTACTGAGATGCTGCACTGTGGCATCAGCATCACATTTAAATTTATGGAAAACATTGACGGACATGGAGGGCATGCTGGTACTTATATATTTAACAAGAGAATATTTCTTTATACAGCATAAAGCATGAGTGCCTCTACTAAGTACATTATACTACCAGTGTTTACTATGATCCAAAGTGCATTGTTCACTTTTTTCCAATTCTGTTATTAGCAAAGACAATGAAAGTCACTTTAAATACCTAAAAAAAACTGTGTCTATTATTAGTGCAATTTATAGAACTTGATGATGAGAGTATTGGAGAATACTGTCTGGGGGGCCATCCCTTAAAGATTAATAAGGAAAAGAGGCTATTTGTGAAAATAGCCTGTCTGTGTATTTGTGTGTCTTTGTATGTGCTAAGCTACTGTGAAGGACAATAAAGTGGGACAAAACAGGGCAAGTACTATACAAACCCCCACACACGCAGAGGTATGGATCAACTCCCTGCTGTATCCATCAAGGATGCAATAACGGTTTCCTACACACTCCACACTCCAGAGATTAGCCAGGTCAGTAAGAAAATCCAGGACAACCAGCACATCAGCCGGAACAAACTCTCCACACATAAACACACACACACACACACACACACACTAAAGTGATGTTTTTTCAATGACAAACTTTTACACAAACAAATTAATCTGGTCATCTTCCATATTTTTTCAAGTGATATGTAAATCACTTTACTAGAAAGAGATAAAAAGAAAGTCACTAATCACAATCAAAAAGATGTGAATATATTCCCTCAGTTAACATTCCCGCACGCACAGAAACCAACTATTCACACACACCAACAATAAAGCTATTTGCCTTGATCCGCCACACACAGTACCAGCACCAGCACCACTGTCGACATTTTCACAAATTAAACAGTCATTCAATTGTATATCAGTGTGTGTGCAGTCACTGTGTTTGAAGAGGACGCTGACCTCTTACTGCCCTCTCACTGGCCTGAACACACACACACACACACACACACACACACACACACACATACACATTCCACCGTCACAATCCTTGGAAACACAGCGTACGACACAAACAGTATTTAAACCCATTTACCTCCACTCATCCTTTACAGGACTATTGTGTCTATCTTAACACGACTGATAACCGGCCATGTACGCCAAATATAAATTCACACAAAGACACTAACTGTCGTCATCTTGGTGATTTAGCCGGGCAGACCATTGTACTATAATCCCATTTGTGACAATAGTCGCCAGTGGCAACCATGTATATGGGGAAATAGATTTGGAGCTCAGACTGATTTCCTTCCTTTTCTTTCTTTTCCATTTGCCAGTAGATTTATGGAAGTAGAGTAGCTAAAAAGCAAATTCAAAAGTAATGTTATTAAATCTAAGTAATCCAATACAGCAACTTTTTCCAATGAATCCCATCTTACACATAACAGTAACATAACTGTTCACTTGTATCCTCTCTTTTGGATGATCTTATTGTCAAAAACCAAACCCCAACTGACTCAAACATTCAGTGTTGCTGTTTACTTACATATAAAGTGGGAGAAACACACTGACTAGTCACGACAACACACTTTGTAGGAGAGATGGAAACTAGTTCTTGATGTAACAACATATTTTTGATGGCTACACAAGAGTATTATGGTCTGTTACTTGGAAAAAATGATATTTCAGACATTACCGGTGTGGATAGATGAATCACTTTATAATGAATGGATGGATGGGAAAACTGTATTGAAAAGGTCAAAGAGGATGAGAAAGACTCAGAGGATTAAATAAATGCGATTAAAATTAAATTAAAGTAAAACAAATTGAGGGGATGTCAAAGAATTAGAAGAAGTAGGTACGTCAGATCCATATACATTTTTCAAGATCAAGTAAATATGTTCCTATTTGTGGGTTTTGCGGCCCAGTCCATTTCTTTGCCTCCCTTCTTGAGAGGCGAGCTGCACCATGACAGTTTTATTGACCGGTGCCAGGGAGGACATGATCTCCACTTTAAGAGAAAATAGGTCATCTACAATGCTGCTGGACACACAGCATGCAAACACACACACACTCAGACAGGATGATGGTGACCCACTTCACTCAATGTGCTCTGTCGGCAAGACTTTACAGAAAGAAAATGATGTTAAGCACTTTAATAATTACATAAATACAATAATTATCACCACACAAACAAATATGGGACTTTAAACCTCTGACAATACTATATAAGATGTTTGAAAATGGTAAAAGCTGATAAATATTACAGTTATTTTGGGTTTTATTTAGTTTTAACGTTTATGTAAATTTTATTTCAAAGGCTTTTCCACAGTTATATCGATATATTTCTGCATTTCTATAATTAGATTTCAGATACATTACATTTGAGCATGAGAAAACTTTTACTTTGACTACCGTGAATCTCTATGAATCATTGATTCGTTCTTTAATAAATACAACTTCTGTGTTCTAACTCCACTTTGAAGTTCTTCCAGTGTCGTAATTCAGATGAATAGGCCTCCATATGATTGCTGACATTGAGCCCCAGTTGGGGAGAAGCGCCTCTGCCTGCTGAGGTCTGGGTGGGGGATTACTGTAAAGACCACTTCACTGCTAGAGCACCTGAGAACAGCTGAAGGACACACACACAAACACACACGCACATAAACGCACGTATATGTATATGAATTCGCTGACAGACACCTCAAACGCAAGTCTTTGAACGTAGCTGCTGCCATATCCTAAAGAGCCCCCAGGCTCCTCTCACTTCAGACAATATGACACGCAGGCTTTCATATTGCCCACAGTGCTACTCTCATTGGGATCTGAACAACCCAGACTGAAAAATAGATGCTGGCAAGAATTGAAAACAGAAACTTTTATTTCAAACTGATAGATCCTGGTGGCTGCTTTCTAGCATTTATTCATGGAGGCACAATCGCAGAATGCAATTTAACATAAATCCAAGTTTCAAAGCTGATCAACACTTAATATTGATTTTGTCTTTCATATTTAAATATCGTCTGGATTATAAATGGTTTCATTCTGAAAACAAATAGCGGAAACACTGGTCTACTGCAATATGACATGCCAACATGTGGTTTGCATCTGTTTCTACGGGAAACAACATAGACAGTACCATAAAAACAGGGATGTGATCCAAGCAAATTTATCAATGTTTTAGTTTTCACTTTGTGATGCTGCAAATGTCTTTATACCTTTATTTTAGTAAAAGACTTTTTAAGTTCATGCCCTGTATTTGCCTTTAAGGCATGCATGTGTGTTGGGGCATATAAAATTAGAATTTCAATAGAAAGCAGTGCTGTGGGGAGCAGAGTTCAGAAGGTTACAGGTGGAATGAAAGTGCAAAGGAGACATACGTTTTCTTAGAATTTAGCCACAGCCATAAATATCACACTACACAATGCATACTATACTTCTAAGTCACACCAAACTGAATGTTTTACACATATCTAATTAGTTCTCAACTTGGAAGTGAGCTACACAACACAAATCTCTGACAGAGGTGGGAAGGTCACAATGTATTTGTGTACCTCATGCCAGAGGTAGCTAATAGGATTCCCCTGCATGCCGCTGGGGATACAATGAGAGGCAATTTGATCAAGGTTTCATATAACAAAATAATAATCACATTCACAGCTTCATGCCAATGTTGCAGCACCTTTCACTCGCAGTGTTGTGCATTCAAATTAGCTCTGTCACATTTGATCTATGATTCTGTTGTAAGAGAGAAGAAGAGAGACGGACGATCTGAAACAAGAACAACACAGAGGAAGAGCGATGTGGATGTCAATGGGTGACTTATGTCCAAAGTTGATTTTCTAGTTTTTCAAAATAATTTGAACTGAACTAACATGTACACAGACTGCGCATATCTACCTGCACGATATGTGATTGCATGGCACGAGTTCAGGGAGGCATAATTAAAAATAACAGCGGCAGTAGAAATGAAACAGTTGGTTGACTGGAGTATGTGACGCTAACTGCAGGCTACAACATATGACAATTATCTTGACACAGCCTATTATACATATGGCGCACACACATACTCACACACATGCATGCACACACACACACAGACACGCACGTATTTACAGCTTCCCTTCTTTCTGCCATTCTCTTGTCCTTTTTAACACCTTCTTCAGTTTCTTTATTCCACTTTTTTTTTTTTAAATTACACTATCCTTGATGTTTTGGCAGTATCATTAACCTGATATTCATGCCAATAAAGCATAGTGAATTGAAAATATTAAATTGAAATTGAGTTGAAATTAAATTCCCTCATAAAATTAAGTGCTAATCTGAATAAAACACCTCTGACCTGGAGCTGGAATCACACTTTTATGCAAATCAGCTCAGTTTTTTGGACTATTATTTGGAGCAGCAGCCACCTATTGTATTGTATTGTATTGTAATGGAGGAGCTCATCTGTTGGAAGGAAGGCATGCCGAAAACACACGTAGTTACATTTGATGTAACCTTTAAGGGAGATTGATGAAGTTATTGTCCTTGTACGATATTTAATGTTTAACCATCTATTAGTAGGTGTCACAGTGGCTCAATGTCACAGCACTATTGTAGTTAAAAAAAGTACAAAATCTCATACCCCACCCAAAAACACAATGCATGCTGGGACAGTGTCCAGTCCTAGGTCCCTCTGTAAAGATTTAAGTAGCATGTGAAAAATAATAAATCATAGCTGAATGCCTTAGTTCATGATCCAGTGAGAGCTGCAAAACTTCGCAGAAATAGCAAAAAAAAAAAACAGCGTCTCCTCAGGTTATATGGACCAGTGCGTGAGGAAGTTATGGTAGTGCTAAACTGCTTTGTGAGTATGTGTCCATCATGTGCATGCATCTGTGTGTATCTAAAGAAATGTGTGTGTCTTTGCATGTGCACTAGGATTCCTGAGTCAGGTGTCTCAGCAGTGGTTGGGGCAGAACGGCACTAAATCACTCTTCAAATGACACACCTCACCACGGGAGTCCTGCCATGTGTTGCTGCTGAGAGACAGAGAAAGAGAGACGGAGCGCGAGGAACCCAGGGGTAACAGTTACTGGGTCACGGAGAGAGAGAGATAAACCTTTCTAAAAATCTCTCTATAAATCAGCATCTTGTGATTCCGTTGACACTCGTAGAGAGGGAGGACGTATGCATATATGCTACGCTTTGCCCGCACATACATGTGTGTGTCCATTCCTGCCAGTGTAAGTGTAAATGCGAGTGTGTGCGTGTGAGTGACAGACCAGCGCAGGTGAACCACAGACAGGCCCAGACATCCTGGCACGATCCAAATACACATCAAGCCTCTCGCCTTACCCCCTCCTCCCCAATTCTCCTCTGGCTGCTCCTCTCATTCTTCCATCAGCCTCAGCAGCTGCAGCAAGCACACACACATAAGGTGTGCAAGCGACTATAATTACACTAACCGTTAATGAGTATTGTTTAATTCTCTTAACTATTTTTTTAGCCTCTCAGGCATCATTTACGTTTCACACTGAGCATGGGTTGTCGTATGTTACATGTAATCTACATGAGTTATTCAGACAAAGCACACCTGCATCCGAAAAAAAAAAATCACACCTACATGTCGTCTGCAGACATCTTCACAGAATCCTGCTGAGTGTGTGAACGACATGTTGTGTTCATGGTGTGTGTCGAGTAATGAGTCATTACTGATGACACACGCATAGATAGTATTCACATGGGTCCATTCATAACAAACTGCCTGAACTAATCTTCGAGCCACACTCGTACACAAATCACGCACAGACACGGATGTTATGGTGTGCATGGAGATTAGAGCTCTGTGAAACAACACACTGAGACAAAATAACTGAAAAATGCAACAAAATATTAAATATATGAACGCTACTTAGGTAAGAAATGCTTTAAAGCAATTTATAAAGATAAAAGAAAAGTTACGCTGTCATGGCTGAAATATAGCTGCAGCTGAGGTTTAAAGCACCACGGGGAATGTGGATCCACTTAGCAATGCAGAGCCATACATTACTGAAGTACTGCTTTATTTCAGCTTTACGTTAGCAATATAATAATTTGAATGTTGTTGCCTTCCAGGGAGAAGAGACAAGGATAATATAGGAGGAGACAAAGTGAAAAGGTGTGAAAAATAAAACAACTATCCAAAGACAGATGCAAAAATAATGTATTTCTGCTTTAGCATCTGAAATCCCTACAAATCCATATAAAATAAAACAAATATAAAAAACGGATCACCTTCGGATCACCTGTGCTCAAATATGACTCAGTCATGACTTTCTAAACTTTCATTTCTGCGACTTTAAGCCCTAGGGGTGCAGAGAGGAGGATGTTTGGTGGTGGTGTGGTGGAGACACTTGGGGAAGTGCAGGTTCAGCAGAAGTGTATTTCTAGGGTGGCACCCTGCAGAGCTAATGTTAGTGGGAATCTGTGAAGCCCCAGCTCATTGCAGTGGGGCACAAAAGTTAAATAACCAGATTCAGTGCTTACAGGTTTCACCGAGGCTGCTACTCTGTGCAAATACAGCCTGCTCTGCTCTCAGTCTTCCACACATGCAAACCTGCACTGTGCCCGAACTGATGCACTCCAGCACACACACTGAGAATTTTGTTGGCAGCACATTGAATTGTTTTATTCTTATCATTCTTGGATCTTGTAAAAGAGGATATGAGCCTGTGTTTGTACTATGGAACTTTTATTTCCTGAATACTGAGACCGCTGATATGAACATATATTATTACACATCCAGTACACACACACATCCCTCAAAGCAGCATGTATTTAGCCAGTAGAAAGCAAAGCAGATTCACACTGTCAAGATGATACTGGTCTTTTAATACGAAGCTGATCCTGCCCAGACTGTGTCATCCACTGCTTCCTCTCTGACCACAGCTAGTGAAACTTAACTCAACACTCTGTAAAACCTGCAGTGAAACCTCCCTCACCCCGTATTAAAAAGCTAGAGAGTTATGGGGTCTCACAGTGGTCAGAATACGGCTTCAGAACCTATACTGGCCCCAGGAAGAGTCACACTGTGCCGAGACAAAGAATTTCTGTTTTTAGTTCTTTCTACAATTGCATTATGCAAAACCAGTGAATGTAATGACAAGTTGTCTGGCACTGGAAGCTTTAACCATTTTAGTCAAGCTCCTCTTTTCCCACAGTCTAGACGGTTTGCTAAAAGACTAATTTCCAATGTTACCAACTGTCCAAAAGAACTGAACACCAGCACAGCAAATCAATTAATTAATTCCTGTTCAGGAAAATTCTCTCTCCTTTTTGAGAAACATCGTTTAGCCTTACTTTAGGTTGTTGTTATGAGGATTGGCAAGAGCAAGAAAGGTTCTCACTGTCGTCATTCATCAAGGGAGCAAGCGCACATTCATCATACGGTTGCTAAAGAGTCTTGTAAAGAATGAGCTACCACGGCCCATTTAAGTTGAGACCATAATTTGAATGCCTTTGTGTATTGTTTTAGTATTAGGCAGCATTACTAAGGAATCAAGAATATTGTTTCTCTCTATTTTAGAAATTATTTGCAATTAGCATAATGGTGAATATTTTGGGGAAAAAAACACATAGCTGGATGGACAGTCTGTCTGTCTCTGTCTCCCACACACAAAGACATGCACACATACACACTGTGGTGTCCCCCTTAATGCTGGGGCCAGTGACAGGCTGAAAGGCGAGAGTGATGGATGGGCAGGGCTTAATCACCTTTAATCAGCTCCGTCCTTGAATAATGATGAACAGCCCTTTTTACACACAGAATGCAGAGAGAAAGGGAAGCTTTGAGAAAAGATGTGTGTTGCATGCTCTTTGTTGAATTCATAAGTAGTGGCAGATGCCGCTCCTCCTCCTCATGCTTTCATTCCATACAGCCACCGTGTCTATGTAGCAGATGCACTGGCCACTACGTACTCAAGGAGCCTCATCCATGTATCTTTATTGAATAAAGAAAATAAAGTAACAACGGATGATGTCCTCGTTTTGCTTAGTAAATAGCTTTGGTATGTTTTGCAACTGCCACTTTACTATAGAAATTCCATAGTAAGATGAGACAGAAATATACTGCACCTCTCTATGCCAGGTGCTGTGGATGCTAAAGCATCCTCTCATCTCTCCAGGTGTGAAAAGAATGCTGGCAATCAAGAGAGAAGTATATGTTGAACACAAACGGTAAAAAAAAATCAACCATTTTATGGTTTATGGAAAGTGAGTGGGTCTCCTCTCTGCTACTGGTTTGTATGTTCATTTTTTGTTTCATCTTTCTGTTTATGAACTGGACTGCACACTTCGTCTGAGGTGCACTTAGTATTGACTAAGAAATCAGAATTTTATTGGAATCAGAAATGTGAAACACAGGTAAACAGCTTTTTTTTCCTAATCATTTTCAACGTCATTTTCAAAAGATCTGACAGCAGCGTTTGCCCCATCCCTGGCCTCATTCTCCCAATCCCTCCCGCTCTCCCATCAGGCACCGCAGGCTTGGTGCGGTTGACAGGCAGCTGAAGGGCAATGCTGTCAGGGAGGCCAAAGGCTGAAGCGTGGGGGGCCTGGTGGGGCAGCTGAGCCCCAGGACAATGCCATTACAGTGGGGATGAGGACTGCATGAATGACCTGAGGAAATCATGGGGCCAGTAGGAATGTTCTCCCGCTGGGCGAACACATGGTATTTCACTCTACAGCAGGGTGATAACCCCCACTCTCCCCAGTAACAGCTACCCAGAGTAGTCCATCATTAAAAAGAAACCTGGTGAAGTGCTGTCATGGCAGGCAGATGCAGAACGGGGCCTGGTTACATGTATGTAAACATCTGAAAGCTCCATGGAGTTTGCAGTCTTTACAGACTCTTGAGTTCATCGAGCATCTGCATTCACATCTCCTTGATTTTGTTTTAAGTAACTGATTTATTCCATGTACAGTTCAGAAAACTTTTCTTGATCATGATGATGCTTTTAAGCCTCCTTTCAGATTTTTAAAGTAACAAAACCCCACATGTAAATTTATAAATTAACTTGCTTATCTCACATTCTACATCTTCGTTTCGTTCGTCCTCTAATGCCCAAACACACAGTAGTGTGTAGAGGACTCAGCCTTCCATTGCATTTGACAACACTGTGTATGAGCAGCCTCCTGTTCAAGGGGACCTTGAACTCCAGCAGCCTCATGTGGCCCCATGTTTTAAGCCTCAAAGGATCCGAGGAGGATGTTACAGCCCCACATAGACTAGTCTATAGTATGGGTTACACTTCATTGTCAGTCACCACATGTTACTGTGGTTCACCTACTGACAGAGTCCTGCAGTTTAAACTCTTGAACCTCAAGTGGTAGGAAACACAGTTCAATAGGCAACAGGTTGTGGAGCCCAGTAGCTGCATAGTCACATACAGCAAGGCTAGCGGAATGATGTGCTTTATGCACTGCTATGCAATAGTTAGTCAATCAACTGTATGCTAGTGAACTACAAAAAACTATAAATAATAATTATGTTCATCCATCCATCCATTCAATAACTAACCAGTTTTATCCTGCAGGGTTGCAGGGGTTTGGATCCTATCTGAGCTGACACTGAGCAAGAGACTGGATACACCCTGGACAGGTCACCAGTCCATCACAGAGCTAACACAAAGAGACAGACAACCTTGCACGCTCTCACGCCCTACAATGTCTGTGGCAAGAAGCCAGTGCAGCTGCAGAAAACCCATGCAGGCACACAGAGTACATGCAAACTCCACACACCTGCCGACCAGCAGGTTCACACCCGAAACCATCTTGCTGTGCAAACCACTGTACCACCGTGCTGCCCCAGTTATGTTCATGTAATCAAAAGCACAGATGTTATTTGGAACTCAAAATGTCTCAGTAACGTTCTTCAGTGTTTATGTAAAGGTAATTTCTTTCTGTTAGATCAAACCATTTCAGCTAGTCAGCATCAAGAATGTGCCGCTTAAACCTTTTTTCTATTTTTGTTGTTGACACTTGATTTGGAAAGATCAACCCCTTTGCTTTTCCAAATGGAGAACAGAGAAAAAGCTGCCATAATGTCGACTATTATGTGCTTAGTGCAGAATTTTTTTCAACTTGAGACACTCGTCGGATAAAACAGGAGGTGGGTAACATCTTATTTAAGGAGCAAGTCTCATAAAACAGCAGCAGCCACAAATTGAGAGATCAACTTTATCTGAGGACACAATTAATTATAACTGATCATATTTCCTCCATACTTGTAATACAGTTAGATATATGTAATTTCATCTAGAATGTAAGATCTTAGGCCCTCTTATCCTTCATTGCTAGCCATCTCTCTGGATACTCTCCAGTGTCAACCACTGAGAAACAGACATATTGGCATGCATATTAATAGATTATAGGTCTTGTACATGTAAAAGTAACATGTTACACTTTAACCCCTTAATTTTTTTGAAAATTACCACAATAACTAAAATCCAATTGGCTAAAAATTCATATAACCTTTTAGAGTGGAAGCAGTCTGTGAAAGTTCCACATTGTGCTATATTTGTCCTATAATTCTACTTTTTATACCAATATAATAATATTAAAAATGTTTGCATTGTATGTGGTATACAGATAAGCTTGCCTTCCCAAAATGGAGTGTGTGTATAGATAGGCTTAATTTCCATTTATGTTTTATGTGAGATATCAAGTAAACTGCTTCTAATATGTCAAAAAAACAATGTGCATGTATGAAACCATTGTCCAATGTTAACAAGATGTTAAAGGTCAAATGCAATTAACTGAAAGTGATGTGGTGTTCTCCGTCTAAATCAACAGGCCTCCTCATCTTTCTCATGCACTGGGGGTATCTTTCATGCCAGTAAAACCCTTCTTCTCTTTCCTTATTGTTTTTATAGGCCCATAAATAGTCCGGGCTAAATTAATGAGGCCACAGAGACAGTGATGGAGGAGTGGGGGGATAAAGGAATGAAGAGATGAAAGGAATGATAGATGGCATCATTATAACACAGCACATCTCACTTAACAGAACTGTTGGCTTTGGAAGTTGCGTGTTTTCGCATGTGCCAATTGCAGTCTCGCCATGCTTAAATGTACAAACACACAGAGACACACAGAAAGACAAAGCTTTCTGAAACATCACGTCCATATGCACACACACTCTCGAACACGCATACACACAAACACACTGTACAGTAAGATAGACGAGTGAGCGCATGGTCAATCTAACTTGGTGTTTACTGAACAGACATCAAGTTATGCACACATAACCGCACACAGAAGCAAACACTCTCAAGTGGCCATAAACATACACAGATGACAAAAACCTCCCCAAGCACAACTCCCTTACACACACACACAGACACACACACACACGCACACACCATCATAATTAGCTCAACTGCAGTTATGAGAAATGAAGATAGAGCCTATTCTTTCCCCACCTGGGGACAATTTACTGAGTATCTCAGTTAAGCTGAGCACATTGGTAATTAACACTGAACCTCAGTCAGTTATCTGGCTGATAGCACAGCTCTGCAATACCACATTGTTTTAGGTGAAAGATTTCACAGAGTCCATTTTGTGCGAGCCAGAATGAGCCATTCTTCACTGCACACACTCAGACTAAAAGGAGAAATTAAAATTCACATGGACCTAAATACTAATTACTATTATAAATACTAACTAGAGTGCACTTAAAGAGTGCAATGCTTTTTAGTTTCACATTAGATCACATATTTATTATTGCCTGCTGGATTGATGTAAACGGACTTCTTGAAGCTTCAAGTTGTTGGGATGAAGTCACCAGCCCTGTTGATTTTTAAAGAGTTTGTTTGTTTTACATGTAAAACAGAAATGTGCAATCATTCGTCATTGCCATCAACTTCCTCATACTGAGACGTAATGCTGGAAAACAAATACACCAATATGACTACACATGTAATCCTTTTTGTCCCAGTGTTTCCCACAAAAAAATGCATCATTGTCAAGGTGGAATGAAAACTGAATGACACTAATATTTATCCTCAAAATGAAGATTTATAGTAATATGGAAAAAAAGCATAGAAACAAACCAATCCATACACACTTCTGTGCAGAGACGTGGGGGGAGATTGACAGGTGAAAGATATTTGCTTCATAATTAAAAGGTGTGTGCACTCGTGGTTGATGTATGGCTTTGAAATTAACACCTTATTTTGCTGATAATGGGATGCAGTGCAATCTATCAACGATCAGGCAGTAGCGTCTCTCCCACTCCTGCACTTTCTGTCTCTCAACCTCGAAATTTCCGCATATGTGTTGAGACTGTATGTGTCACTCAGTGGAACATTAGCATGGTAAGTATATGCAGATGGCAGCCACAGCCAGTAACCTTTCAGGAGCCATTTACATGTAAATCGATGGATTAATTGGTTAAAGCTCATTACAGTTGGGGTCTCATCAATACCTTACACCTCAATTACCCCTGGCACTGGACTGTCACCCCTGCAGACACACACACACACACACACACACACTATAGCCCACAGTACATGAGGTCCTTGAGTAGGAATTGGTTATTTTGTTCACTTCAGTTGTATTTTACACACCCACAACTGACAAAATGTCAATACTGTATTATTCTGAATGCTATTATTCATTCACTAATCAGTATTCATTACATGCATCAACCAGTGCTTCCATGAGATTTGCAGGTTTGGGGTTTGAACTAACTTTTTTTTTGCAGAATCTGACCAAGTAATTCAATTTCTAGAAAAAATGCTTCCTTGTTTATGTATTGAGTGAAGGTTAAATAAAAATATTACATCAGATGTGCAGGACAGAACCTGATATTCAGATTTCAGTGAGATGCCAGTGTCAGCCCACACACATCAATATAGCCATTTGCATCAACAGCAATACAAAGCCAGCTGAGAAAGCAGGCAGAAACAGGCAGGAGTCAGTGCGGGGGCCTTGCATTAATCAGTGAGATTTCTCTAACATTCCTTGAGGCTTTGCACTTTGGCATCGCCTCCAAGTGCTGAAATTGAACACTTAATAGCAAAAGACTAGCAGAGCGGAAGAAATGGAAAAATTGGTCGGTTGTATCGCTGGGCGTGGGCCGCGCTACCTTCACCTTGACAAATGTCTGGTGCCATCCATTTGAACAGACAGAGGTGGAGGGAAATGAATCGGTGGAGGTGGGAAATCTGTGGATGATGAGTACAGTAATCTTGTTGGACACTGCTGTCTGCCATTTTATTCTCCTCATCTTCACACTGCTGCTAACCTTCCATGCATATGTGTGTGTGTGCGCATGTGTGTGTGTAATTTGTGAGAAAGGTCAGTGCTCATCTCCACAGTATCCCTCAACCTTTAAAGGTTGGATCTTTTGTCCTGGTATAAGTGACACTTTATTCAAGCCCCTACAAGAGGAGAGACTGAGACAAAGACACACAGAGAGGCCTCCAGTTTCAGAGAAGCAGCATTAAACATTTTTGGCAGAACAAACAAGCGTTGGAACACAACTCTGGTATCAGAGACAAGGCTAATGAGCCAAGATGATGGGGGTAACTAAAAGTACTGGACTGCATCAGCCATAATGTAGGTCATGAACTTTTATCTCAGCTGACAAACAACATACTGTAACATAATAATATTAATATGAGGAGAAACAAGTGCCTACAACTGTAGCCATTTGCCTACCATCCTTATAAGCAAACAGTTACAGCACAGGCTACTGTAATTGCAATGTTCCTGGTTGGATTCCAGCCAAAGACCCCTGCTGCAAGTCATATTCTTCCCTTTCACTCCAAATTCACTGTTTGCCTATTCATTAACTGTCTAAAAAAGGCAAAATATGCCAAAAAATCTCAAAAAGAAGCTCCTGGACAGAAATGTGAGAGGCATCACTGGCTCCATCATTTAAAAAATAGGGAAGTAAATAAGCAAAAGGGCAGCCTAGAAGATCCCTGGTTCGCATCCCGGCCTTGGCCTGGGATCTTTGAAGTTTGTATGTTCTCCCCTGTGCCTGCATGAGTTCTCACCGGGTGCTCCGGCTTCAGTCCAAAAACATGCTGTGGTGATGATTCTAAATTGTCCGTAGGTGTGAATGTGAGTGTACTTGGTTGTCTGTGTCTCTATGTAGCCCTGCGGTAGACTGGCGACCTGTCCGGGATGTACCCTGCCTTCGCCCATAGTGTATAGATAATGGATAGATGGATAACAAACAATATTTTTTTCTTTCTTTTGTAATAAATTTATCATGCAACATGTTTTTTTTTTAAACTAACCAGTAAACTAAGGAAACTGTAAACTTGAAAAGGTATAAAGATAGCAAATAAAAACATCTAAAAGACCTTCTAAAACAACAACAAAACAATTCAAAGGATGAAATACCAAATTGTGCAATCAGTTAAGGTTGAATGTTATACACTTATCTGGATGGTCAATCTGAGCATTTTCCCTTTTTTCTAATGTAAAAAAACTTGTACAAACTGTGACTGAATAAGATGGATGGCTTCAGAGTTTGTTTGACAATTGATTGTGAAAGCACTTCAAGTATTACATACAGTTCCATCTACACAGA
Source organism: Chromis chromis (assembly GCA_900302755.1). Taxonomy (NCBI): domain Eukaryota; kingdom Metazoa; phylum Chordata; class Actinopteri; family Pomacentridae; genus Chromis; species Chromis chromis. The sequence goes on along the minus strand of OMNN01074238.1, from coordinate 8,172 downwards.
GTCAGTAGTGTTTTGCTTAGATGCTGGAAATTGGTAGTGGGAGATAGAAAATGGACTATTCAATATGAATGGGTCTTATCTAGATTGCCTGACAATATCAATGAGGAATGTAAAGGCGGGGATTGGAAAAGACACACACATGCACACAGCTGGGGGCCTTTAAGGTTGCCCAGTGTGGTCTAGCGTTGCCGTCTCCACGCTCGGCTGCACTGGGAATGCTCGGTTGTGTTTGGCATTCGGAGCGCAGGGACAGCTAAAGGCCTGATCACTGAGGCCTGACTGCCTTTAATCAGCACACCCAAACTGACACACACTCATATGCATACACAACAGTAGTACACTTCTCACACGCAAATGACCCACTTCTCCCTCACAGATGCAGGCATTCACACACATACACTCGCACACAACCAGAGGGCATGTCGTTACATCTGACACCATTTCTAAGTTAACCGCCACTGATGAAGGTAAAATGTCACCACTCAGCTTCTTGCGGGTGGATAGGGATGGCTAGAGTATGTAATAAATGAGTGCAGAGACCTTTTACGTTCTCTCTATCAACTGTTGAGAGGAGGAAGAATCAAGGATGCATGGAGTCTGACTCCATGGATCATTTCAGAAAGACACCGCTGTCTCTGGGACATCAGTGACTACAGCAGGGGCACAAGATGAGAAACACATTTTCCACAGGTTATTTTATTTTGAGTGTGTGTGTGTTTCAGCAACGAGTCAGTGGAGTCCACTTGTTTACTTTGCAGTTAAAGTAAGGTAAAGTTCTGCACCCCTCACGGAAAATCCACGATTTACCTCTCAGGAATGTCCACGGCCTCCAATTCAGTAGAGAGAAATTAAAACTTTTTAGCTGACGCAGGTGCTCCAGTAAGTTTAGGATCTGCCCTGGAGTCGCAACCAGTTAGTTCTGCCTTGTGCCCATCTGACATCTTTACCAGGTATACCACCCCCTTAACTGGCTGCTTTTACTTCAACTCAAAAATGATCTTCTTAACAGTTACTTCAGCTGTTTGTCTCCTTTTTCAGGCACATTATCCCTATCATCCACACTTGTGGAAGTAAAAAAATACACCTAAACTCCGAATAGCAAGAACTATGTCAGATTTCTTTCCTGGAGCAAACCAGGAGGAAGAAGACACCTTCATGACATCCTTAACTAAAGGCACAGTTTAACAAACAAAGGGGGAGATGCATCTGTTCCCACTACCAAAGCCAACATATTACATAATACTGACTGTATAAAGGTAGTTTGTAACAGCCCTAATGCCGCATGCTGTGAGACTGTTTCCTACAGGCTATGTTTACTAGCTCCATCATTGTGTAATTAGAAATAGTGCAATAGAAAATGCACTTGAAAACTCAAGGAAAGTCTTTTCACAACCTTTCATTCCAATCCTGGAAATCCAGGATTTTAAAAAGTCACCTCTATGTGTTCCTTTGATCCACTTCAGCCTGCAGTGGGTCAAAAGCAGTAGAGAAGAAAACTCTGATGCCTTAATGTACAACTGTGGACCAAAGGACATTTGAATATATAATATTTTTTTAATGTAGATGAAAGATTGGATTGATAAAAATAAATAAATGCACCAGTAAAAATGTGCAGTATTTTAAATTCAGTTTCAAAATTTGTGAGCGTGTTCATGCATGTGTGTGTATTTGTGTGTGTGTGCACCAGTTAGAAGTGGTTCCTGCTGTAGTAAGCACCTTTTTCTTCCTCTCCCGCTCACTTCTGGTTTACTAATGACTTGCATATATTGACAGACATGCCTCTCACACCTATGTCATGCACTTATTCTCTCTGTCTCTCTCTTACACACATAAGCGCATTTGGATCCCAGAGGAGCCTCACTTCTCGCAGACCTGATTACGATGGAAGACACAAACAATATTAAAACCAAGGTTACCACAGCAAGGTCAACAATAGCAGGCAAAAACAGGTAAGAGGAAATAAACAGATGCAAAAATACAAGGAGAGCAAGGGTAAACCAAGGAACTGATTAGTGTGTTTATGTGTGTAAGAGAGAAATGGAGAAACGGAAGGATTTTGTTTGGAGTAAAGGGATGATGTGAGTTTGTTGTAATGGTATTGTGAAACTGTAAAAACAGCAGTTACAAGCAAATCCATAGAGGAAAGACGAAGAATGTCACAAAACTAGTAAATAGAGCAGATTTGCAAGTACCTGCTGCCTTTGACCATTACTATTATGTTTTTAAAAGTTTTTTTGTTTTTTAATTTTGCGTTGCTATAGCACGCTACAGGCTACCTTTAACTTTATGACTGACTGCTTGGACCAGATTGTGCTATAGTGATATGTGTCACATAATTTAGCAATGAGAAATGTGTCTATGTGTCAATGTAGAAAGTGAATACATCAAAAATCTCCAAAACCTCAGCGAGTGACTGTGAAATTTCTGTAGTGACAGAGTTCTTTGACAAATAAGTACAGCCGCTCTAACGTGTCACTACATCAATGGTAACTGTCTGCACATTAACTGGCTAAGACCTCGCTGCAGAATTACCACCAGGCTTCCATGCTGTGCCCTGACTCTCAGAAGTGTTAAAACAGACACCGCTGTCGTCGCCTGGCTGTCATTAAAGAGTTGCAGTGTTTGTTAAAACGGAAAGGTTGTTACGCTGACATCTGTGATGTAGCAGCACAGTGAGATCAGACAGCTGCTCAAAAGCAGACATTTATGTGGTGACGCTCGGGTTCTTCAGACTGAAATGACACTGAGCGGCCTCTCTTTACTGAACGCATCTCAGCCGTACAATGAGATGATGCTTCTGACAACTGCTCGCTGTGTCACCATACATGCCTACGATGTGTGTTTAGATAAGTGAGACACTTGACAGCCGCAGCCCCTAGATGTGTCTGAGGTTGCAGCTGAAGGCGGCAACTCATCTTCAGCACCAAGGACAGCAGACATCTCACAGGGTGGGTTTATCGTAATAGGCCTGTTATTCATGGCTTTGATTCAGAGCATGATATCAGCTCACACTGAACATCTATTGCTTATAATAAGACTTATATTATGAGTAGTAGAGGTATTAAGATGAGAATTTTTGACTGGCTGTGACTGGAGGCTCATCTCATTTCACTATTTTCAGCCTCCTTGTCTCCATCCTCCTGCCAGTGACCAGGAAATCAATTTTGGCGCATCATGAAGGATGTTTTAGTTCCCAAAATGCATCTTGAGGACACAAGGTTCAAGGATCGAAGAGCGAGGATGCACATGTGTATCCTTGGTGTATCCTTTGTGGAAGTCTTTTCCACACATAAGAGAATCAAACCATGTTGGGAGCAGGACTAACAAGCAAACTGTATTACTCGATCATAATTAATGTCAATCTTTATCTGTATTGTACTCTTTTGTCTGTCACATCTCTTTTACACTTCACAGCACGTGTGTGTTAAATCTCATCAAATAAAAAGTAAATATATGCTGTAAGTTGTTGTCAATTCTTTCGTCTGACAAAGATCATAAAATACAGCAGCAGGCTGTAACAAAACAGTGGACAGATGATGCAACTGGGTGACATGTCATATTTAATTGATGTCGCTTTAAAACAACAGCTCTGAGGCGAGGATGTCTCATTTTGTTAAATTCCCGTTACTTTGGCTCCTCTTTCCTCGTGTCTCGTCACTTGCATCGCTGGTATGAAGGGGAGAGGAGAGGAGTGAAGGAGTCGAGGAAAGGAATCGAGGATACACAAACTGAGAAATGAGAAGGGTATGTATTTTATGGTCATATATCATGCCTTTTATGCCGTCATCCATTTCAGTTAGCATCATTCTCAACTGAAAGTGGACATCTATTTTTAACTATGTCATCGAAACACACAGTAAAAAACATAAAGCTGTGTGGAGTAGTGAAAGTAGTAGCAGAAAGTACAGAAATAAAGTAAAATACAACTGAGCTGCTGATTATGCTGCAGCCAGACTGCCAAGAAATAATGACTAAAAATGTTCACTCACAAATGTTTCTATTTTACTTTCCTTTTTTTCATGGTAAATAAATAAACCACTGATCAGAATACGCCTGATGAGGTGAGGAGTTAAATCACTGTCGAGTTAAGCATCGCAAAAGAAAAACAAAATACTCATTGACCTTTGTAAATGTCACTGATAGTTATTTTCTCTTGTGGTACATCTGTGTGTCTTCAAGTTGTGGTGGAAAATCATTTTATCAGCCAACTTCCTGGACCGTTTTGAGAAAGCAATGCACAAGGGAAAACAATTAGTGGAGAAATGGCAAAATAAAAGAAGAAGACAGACGTGGATGTTGAATTGATGGTGGTACGGTCACAAATCATAAAACAGCCATTCTGCGCCAAAAAGTTTTCAGCGGGTGTCTGTATCCCAGTGACAGTCTGCTTTCTTTCCCCCTTGCCGTCACCTCCCTCCTCTCCGCCTCCACCTCTTTTCTCCAGCTTGCTCCCTCTCATCTATCAAAAATGATGGAGTGACTCCCATGTTCTACTCCACCATTTCCCTCCTTTTTTACATTACAAGTGTCTCCAAACACTGACTATGTCTGTCAAACAGGATGTTTCCTGTGGTGCCCATCCTCCTGTCCTTGTCTGTCCTGTGAAAATGCACAGAAGGACACAAAAACCACACATGTGCATCCATATATACATATAGATTTATGTTTTTTTGGCGTGCATACACTCATGCTGCATGCACACTGTGTCTGTGCATTCATGTACAGTACAGGCACAAACCCACACACGTACACTCACATACGTGCACACACAAACACACACAGACACACAAAGACTGACCACTGTGAAGAGGCTCGGTCAACTGGCAGGGGCCTCTCCGACAAATAAACACCCCATCTATCTATCCCTGTGTTTCTGTTGGAGGCAGGGTTGTGTGTGTGTGTGTGTGCACGTGTGTGTGCATTTGGGTATATTTGGCTGTGACTGTGTGTTAAGTTGAATTCCTGAGCTTGTGGTTACCAACAGCTTTGAAGTCCCAACAGCACCAGGGCCCCGGGGTGACGGGCTTACCCGCCACCCCCAGTCTGCACTGAAAGGCCCATAAAGAGAAAAGCAAACAGGCAATAATACCCAGAATGAACAAACCTTCCCTGCATCCCTGGCTACAGCTTCCTTAGCTCAGCATGCCAGAAACACACACAGACACACACACACACATACACATGCATACACACAGAGACAATGCATCAATATACTATCAGAGTGCACACAGAGATGAAGAAGCAGACAGTGATTTAAGAGGGACTCAGGAACAAGCATACGTTCACCCAATATTTCAGGCTGCACATATAGCGACAGATGAGCACATGAATGTTTACTTATTTTCTCCCTCTCTCTCACACACACACACATGCACATATGTGTATACACTCTACAGTATACAAACATATGCAAGATAATTGCTGAGTTCCCTTGTTTGGTGAATACATTTGGACTATAGCTGAATATAGCCTCAAATTAACACCCTACTTGTCATCTCTCTTTTTGTCACTCTCCCTTCCTCTCTTTAATTCCCAGCAGACAGATATCCCTCCTGGCTTCTGAGCTGTGAGAGTGAGAGTCAACATAATAGCTGAGGGATTCTCTTTAATTAAGTCAGTTTTGTTTTTGCACATGAAGGTTATGGAGATCATGAAAAGTTTAAACAGCGCTTTAAGCAGCGATGGAAGCAGCACAACTGGAAACAATCAGCTTATAATAGATATATCAGTATCGGCGAGTATGTGGTCTGATGTGTGTTGATTTGACAACTTTTGCTTTCCAAACATAATGCTGAAGATGCTTGGGGCAATTTAGGAATGCTGTCATCACATAGTTTGTTCAGCAGAGCAGCTCCGACACCATTGTTTAGAAGATCGGCCTTGTCTGCAGCACATGTAGCAGAGCATGTATAACAGTTAAGTAGATGGTGGTGTGGAGTCAAGTGGTGTCTTAATGGTAAGCTGCTAACTACTTTGTAAAATGTATTCCTGGGATTTTAATAATATGACGGTAGCATATCTTACATATGTATTTATCAGGCTCTACTAAAAATTTATAATATATTACTAAATTATTGCCAGCACAACTTTATATGTGAGTCAGTAACCTTTTTTTGACCTTTGTTCAGATACAACACAGCTGTTAGAAGTCAGTAAAAAGGGTAAACAGAGTAAGATCCAACAAAACTCGGACTGGGACTCCTGTCTTTCTCCAGAGTGACTGCTCAGTTGTAATTTATTTTAGGAAAAAATTTCATTGAGTTTGATTTGTACAGGCATATGTGACTTCAAGGGGAAACCAGATGGGTGTATTTTTTATATGTAGCAAATTTTGTACAGTGTAGTGTTAACATCATGATTCAAGACCTTTCTCACTGGAGCACTCAATCCAGGCCTTGTCCTTTCTTCCAGCCTCTCCTCTCCTCTCCTTTTCAGCTCCAAAAAGGCTAAGTGCCAGCCAACACACAGCCAAAAGGGCTGCAGCAGGAAAAGCCTCCACACTAAGCTAAACTGACAAGAGAGGAGGAGACTGATGCAACGGAACACTAGCGTTAGAGCAGAGCCACGTACAGTATAATGCTCAGTTCACACAATCAAACACACACTAACACACACACACATGCGGGACAGATTTAACTGATGAGCTTGCCTGGATTGGATTTGAAAATGTGTGCGGTGGAAGTATTTGAGTGACCTCCACTCTCAACCATGAAGAGTGGAGGTGCCCTTCACCGAGGAGCTCAACACCCAATAGTAATAGGCTATTGTTATACTGTGCTACACTGCGCTGCTCCCGCTGTGAATGTGTGCAGCTACAGTACATGATGTGTAGCAGGGTGCTGCTGGAAAAAGGGAGCAGTGGCTCAGAGGACTCAGTGAACTGGATACATAAGGGCAACAACACTCAAATGTATATGTACATGTATGCAAACACATGCTTAGCAACAGAACACAAGGAGTGATATTAGCCTTCTGCTGGATTAGAAGCAGTCAGTGCAATCATTTCCATTTAGGAGACATGTGGTGGTGTGCATGTGTGCATTTCAAAGTGTTTGTGTGAGTGTGTAGAACTGACATGCTCTTGTGAGAGCCGGACAGTTATATAATGGCCAACACAAACAAACAGAGTCTTTCCAAGGGACTAGTGGGGAGCCAGCCACTCCATGAATTCACAGCACTCAACCTCAACAGTCTGGCAGAAGAATTTCTTTTTTTTTTTAAACACAATGCAAAAAAACAATGTGGCTGATGGAAAACATAAGAGAAATAGAAAGCATACCTGTAGGAGATCTGCAGCGAGGCTGAAACCTTTGCCCATTTATGAATGGAGTAGAATGAGTTTTTGATCAATATGTATCGAAGGTGAAAACATTTACTATTGAGGTATAATTTAAACCTCTGAACCCCAAGCAGTTTCTGGATGCTTTTTGCTCCTGTCACATTTTTACTCACTCTGGGCTCATTTCACTGCAATATAAAGTCCTTCACCTCTGTGGAAACAGCACAACCATGACTAGAAGTAAAGAGAATTCAAAAATATCTTCAGCGGAGGATGACACGGCTATAATGCCATAAATCAGAAAAACAGAAGAAATGAAAGTTGAACTGTGAAAACCTGGATTCAACATGTATAACATTATTTTAAAGATGGAGGGTGATTCTACATACTCTAGATATTTTACTATTTGGATTTTTTTTGTTTTGTTCCTTCTGTTTTCAACCTGTTCTGTGTAAACACAGCCTGCAGTTCAGCCTAGTTCACCTGAAAAGTGACCTGAACTACACAGGTGAGTCACAGTTTTGCTGGTTGTGAAAGGAGCACAGAATTCTTACAGAATTGAATTAGAGCAAATGCTTTATTTTGGGGAAATTACACATGAAACAAATAGAATAATGTGATTTTGATTAAATATTATAATTTTAGGCTTGGATTTGGTTAAGTTTTCCGAACAGAATGTGATGTCACAGTTTTGTCAGTTACAAGAACTGACAGAAAGTCAAAAGGTCAAAATGTTACAGTTTCCATCTCTGGTAAACTCTGTGTTTTTGGTAATTTTCTTAAAGACAACATGCCTTTAAAATCTACTGATGGGTTTTGGGGTGCAAAGTGTTAATTACATTTTACACTGATATGTATCTTGTTGAATTCCTTTAAGTGAAGAAGTCTACCCA
>OMNN01074231.1:0-11304 GCA_900302755.1 Chromis chromis | reverse complement strand
GGGCAACACTCACCCAGCAGACTGGAGTTTCAATAGTGTTAATGGCTCCTGAAGAGTATAAAATCTGGACCAACCAGTCAGTTTAGAACTGATGAAGCCTCTTGGATGAGAGGTGAAACGTCTTCGAGCTAACTCAACCAAGTCCAGATGCTACGATTGAAACTACGAGGATAACCATGAACTGGATGACTGAGAATCTACACAGACATTATTATTATTTGACTCTGAATCTGATAAAGACACAGTAGTGTTGACACTTCTGTTTGCAAAATAAAAAGCCTTGAATTAAACGGTGTGCTCCTGATCCCTGTTTGTTGTCTGACTATTCTGGATGCTTTTATCAGTGTTAAACCATCTGAGAACGAATAGCCTTTTTTTTTTGTTACTTATTTTCTGTGCAGGATTCACTTCCCTGCAGAATAACCCCAATCATTCTAGAAATATTACTTCTTTTCAAATAGTTATTCCAGTCAGCTGGTGTACAAGCTGCTGTGGTCTGATAATTTTTGAGGACTAATTCCAAAATAAGTGTTTACCTAGGCTGACTTTAACGCTTTAAACTGGTTTAGGAGAATCACAGGGCATTTAATTTGTAAAAGGGAAAGGGTGCAGCTTCACATTCCTGCTCCTTTCTCACTTCCACATCCTAAATACAACTCAGTATGTTCATGTAAAACCCAACAGCAGAGTTTGACTGCATCTTCTGGTGATTTTCAGGGAAGCTGCCATATTATTATGACACAAAGGTGTAAAAACAAATACTGATATATTTAAAATACACCTGACGAGTGACAGATAATGAAAGTGTACATGTAAGTCAGAACAAGGGAAGGTTATATTGATGAAAAAAGCTAATAAATATCATAAAACGACTTCAGAAGTATGTATATGTCGAGAAACCTCGAGAAAGGCTGATTAGCTAACTAAGCTAACTTAATTCGTCGGATTACGGGGCAAAGCTGTTAGCTAAGGTTAGAATTGTTTTTCTGGTTATATTGATGACATCGTTGTTATGCAACTAGATTGATACTTTGTGATCCATATCACTTCACTATTCGTATTTTTCACTGTAGCCTCTAAAGCAGAAGTGCAGATTCATGCCGCTAACGGCTACATAGCTACTGTGGTAAACGACGCTCGGCTACAGGGAGTTAGCGCTAGCGTTAGCATGCTAACGGAAGGTGGCTAACTAGACAGTGACATGAGCTGTGTTGGCGACGATTTGACGCGGTTGGCAGATTATAAGTTCTCCTTTCTCACTGAATTTCTTTATAAAACCATACCTTCTTCACTTCAAACCGCTTCTTGCTTGCTCCGCTGTTCGTGCCGCTCGGCGTATCTACATCCATAGCTGCTGCCATCTTAGACGAGGAAATTTGACGTGACGAGGAACTGACCCGGAAGAAACACGGCAATTTCCGTCAGTGAATAATAATAACCGCTAATCACGTTACAGCTGTTTGTATCAAGATGTTTGGCATGTGGAAAATAGTTGATTATGTTCTGCTGCTTAAAAGAACTACTACTAGATATTTAATTACCTTCAGTGAGAAGCGCACCAAAAGTAATGTGGCTCAGGTTCCACCGAGATTTGAACTCGGATCGCTGGATTCAGAGTCCAGAGTGCTAACCATTACACCATGGAACCGCCATATGTCAGTGAGTCCTTCGACACTCTTTTATTACTAGTGTTAATACAGCGTTAACAGTGAGTAATTTGTTGTGTTAAACGGCATCTGGGTCAAACAGACACGTTTTGACTACATTATTCCAAAAGGTCGGAGAGCCAGAACACAGCACACAGGCACATTCACCTTCATCCCCCTCCTGAAGAGTATAAAATCTGGAACTCCCAACCAGTCAGTTTAGAAGTGATGAAGCCTCTTGGATGAGAGGTGGAACGTCTTGGAGCTAACTCAACCAAGTCCAGATGCTGGCTTTTACTGTAGTGCATGAACCCCTGAGAAATGTCACAAATGGTACAAAAGTCTATCACCTTACAACAGCTGCATTACTTCCATTCTGAACAGCAGGTGTTTGGTCTGTCCTTCACACTAAGCTGTCACAGAAACTCTGATTTCATTATTGATAACCACTGTGCCAAGTCTAAAGCACTTGCCAGTCAACTTTCAGAGGGAGATTGTACAAGGGTCTGTCTGTGGTGTCACTTTAGGAGGAGGACCACTGATGCATCTGATGCGTCTATCTGATGCAGACATGGATGCAGCTCATACATCCAAGATGGGTCCAAAAAAGGTCATTTTATAACCATGTTCATGTAGTTAGGCTCATTGGAGCTGTTTTCAATTTCACATCTGTTGTTTTGGGTAATAAATTTTATTTATTACCCAAAATGTACTGCATATTTTTAGAAGGGCTGAAAAGTCTGAAGTAAATAGTCAATAGGAATGTCTTTTGTGTTGAAGATGGGGTTTTATTATCTCTTGACAAATCTTATCAGTGTAATGTGTTTACCTCCTACAGAATGACAGTGTATCAAACAGTGCATGCAAATTCCACACAGAATTGTAATCTACAGTAGTTTAATTTATAAAAGCATCTTCTGCTGTCAGACTGCCATAACTAAAACATTACCATGATGCCTGGGCTAACTGCAAAAAGCTAGAAACTTACTGAACTTAATTTGCTATATTCACTTGTTACAGTGTCTTCTTGTTCTTTGTCTTTTTAAGCGTCACAGTTTTTCTCTGAGGCTGGTTCTTGGCTGGTTTGGCCACTTTAGCTTTGGACTTTTCAGGCCTAGATTTGCCTCCGGGGGATTTCGAGGGGCTGGGTTTGGATTTCTTTATCTTTGGAGGTTTGGGGTCCACAACAACCTTCTCGTCTGGAGGAGAGATGTTTTCTGGGCAGGACGTGAAGACATGGACGTCCTTGACCTTCTGACCTCTGAGCTCAGGAGGGTGACCGCAGGTTGCGATCACCTCCAAACTCACATTCTCCATCCACCTGAGCGATAGACACAACGAGACAGACAGAAATCATGCTGCTGTCAGCTAACAATGTCGACAACTGAACATTGTGCTTCCTTGAACAAATATTTCTATACCATTTGTGCCACCATGCCTGCTTAAAATGTTTATGGTGAAATTTCTCTGCAAACCCCTAATTCCAGGGAAACTGCACTGACCTCCGAAGGGGCAACAGAGGACAGTCGCACAGCAGGGGGTTGTCTCGCAGGTCAATCACCTCCAGGCCGGTGAGTGGACTCAGGTCAGGAAGCTCCTCCAGCTGGTTTCCTCTCACAGTCAGAGCCTTCAGCCCCGAGCCCAGCCCCAGCAGAGCTTCACTGGACATCTGGCCAGTGGTATAATAGAAAGAGATAATTGTCAAGCTCTGCTTTTGATAAATATGGCCTCAATGTAGAGAATAATATCAATTAAGTACTTAAAGTCCCTCTCTGGTCATTGATTAAACCCCTGAAAACTAATCAAATTTATATAATCAGATTTTTTCCCCATGGTAATCATCCCCTCCTGCCTTAAAATGGCTCACATGTAACTCTACACTGTTTCCTGCTTTAGTATGAGCAGGTCTATGACATCCCTTCCCCTTCCTTCACTCATTTCTCCCCACTCACTTTAGCTCGAGCACACCAGCTCACCTATGACCCTGCTCACACACAGTAAAACTACTCTAAACTACACATTGGCAAGTTGCAATATTGGAGTAATTCACTCATTGATGTTATAATACATAACAAAACATCATCATAAAGAGAAATAAAGAACCAAGGAGAAAACATGCAAAGGCCACGTACAATATGGGAGCTTTTCTCACTTATATCAGCTGATAAAGGTACCTTCTCTGTTCCACTGTGATCCATGTAAAGCCTCTTCAGACTTTGGTGTATGGGCTGGAATGCTTTTGGTCCAACCCAGCGAACTGAGTTTTGAGACAGGTTAAGCTCCTCTAGATTAGGGGCCTCAGACAGAGCCTGGGTAGGCACCTCCGTCAGCTGATTTGAATCCAGGTGAAGTGTACTGAGGGAAGCAGAATCCAGAGCACCCTTGGCAATGACAGTTATGGTGTTATTGCTCAAGTACAGTTCCCTAAGTTTAGGAGTTGCTGAGGACAGCAAACCTGTGGGCTCTAGTTTGGAGATGGCATTTCGCTCCATATGCAACACAAACAGACTTGGTAGGAGTGACAGAGCTATAGGAGAGACACAAAATATTCATGTTTTAGTTCCTGTGTTTCTTGCATACATACAGTAAAGTCTGTTAACTCCTGTAACTTTAATCTGCATTCAAACAAAGTTAATGCGACTAACCACTGACCTGACCCAGGGAACTGTGCCAGCCGGTTCCCTTCGAGGTGGAGGTAGCTGAGCTCAGGGATTCCAGCAAACACTCTGGGGTCCAAGAATGTGAGGTCATTGTCGGAGAGATACAAATAAAACAGGGTTTTCATCCCCTGAAAAGCACCATCTTCGATTTCATGGATTTTGCAGAACTCCAAGTGAAGAGAAACTACTTGGCTGGAGCCTGGGAAGCTGTTGGCAGGAAGGTGGTGAAAGTGGTTGCTGCGGAGGTCAAGGAGCTGCGTCTTGGTGGGGAACCCTCGCGGGACTTTAGTGTGACCCCGATCCTCACAAGTGGCATGCTGGGCTTCAATCTAGGGTGGGTCAAATTTAAACAATATTTATAATACATCTGCTTGGAAATTATAAACACGTGTGGATATACAGTAGTACTCAGATATTTTACTTATTTCTAAACTAACTTTTTTAACCACTTGGGGGCAGCAGAAACAAGCCTGAACAAAACTTCGTCCTGCTACAGAGCTTTAAGTTGATCTGATGAACTTAAAACTGTTGTTTGTTAGCATGTAGCAGTAGCAGTAAGTTTAATGCTCACTCTCCTTTAAAGATTAACTTGCAGGTTGAATTTCTCACTAAATTTGTACTTAATATTTCTCTTTATATGATGACTTGAAAAGCTAATGAGTGATTTTAGATATTTTATGACATAAAGGAAAAAGTTCAAATCAAATGCAGGCATCTTGTGTAGCTCTTTTACAATGTATGCATCTGTCCTCTCTGCCTCGGCACACTGCAAAGTAGTAGGTGGTTGTGAGTCTGAGTTACTTTGATTTTGCTATTTTTTGTTGATTACGTTTCACAATTTTTTTTATCATAGTGAATTTTTGTGTTTGTGCATGTTCCACAAACTCCAGCTGGTCAGGACACCCAGTCCACACTTTTCCTAACTACAGAGCTGCTTTATGCTTCAGACAGTTTGATGCAGGTGGAGAGACTCAGTGCCGTATCAAGGTCGCTAATTTTAGAAAGGAGCCAAAAATCCCTTTGCTAAAACCAAAAAAATCAGAAGGATCTTGAGGTCCTACTTTCATGGTCTGTATTTTTTTATACTAAAAATCAAGATCAAGTGTTTTTTGGCCTTCTGCTCTACTAGGAGGTTTCTGTCCTCCCTGAGCTCGCCTTAGGGAACCTGCGTTAACGTTTGATGCGTATTCTGCTCCAGTCAAACTCTCCCCCTGTCACAGAACAGGACACTGATTCTCCTCACACCAAAAATGAATAGCTTGCTGGTGGTCATTATTTCTTCTAATCCTCATCTCTTCCTGGTCGCTGTGACACCCGGCAGGCTCATAGCATAAAACTGGGGGCTGTGATATGTGCTTCTTCAGTGTCAAAACTGCTGTCAGGATCCATATGTCTTGTTGTTAAACTTTACCTAACTTGGCTGCTTTCCCATGTGTGACATTATGACTATTTTTTGAGGCAGGTATAAGACTCCACTACTAAAACTACTCTAAATGAGGCACATTAAAAAAAAAATCTAGTTCTGCTTAATTTTCCTACACATTAATTTACTGAAGGCATCAACCTACAAGTTAGTCTTCAGCAGTTAAATGCACCACTATGTTCACCTCACTGTAGGCACATAGCACATTGTAGGTTTTTCCATTTTTTTCTTTTACTGAAACAGCTGCTGGCAGTGATAAAAACAATGCTATGAAAAGGTGAGAGTGAACCAAAAGAGCAAAGCTATAGGATGGAAACCATTACAAAAAGGAAGCTAAGAGAAACTACAGAGGTTGGTTGACTTTTTCTGCTTCCATTTTTCAAAAGAGCAGCAAATGTTGTAGGTGGAGTGGAACTAAACACTTGTGGAACTCACAGAAAATAGTTTCTGTCTCAACACTCACATTGCATTCACAGTTAACTGGACACTTGACTTTCTGCTTGGGCTTGGATGTGGGTATGGGTGGGGTGTTTGCAGTGCTCTCATCCTCCTCCTTCAGTGCCTCTCCCCTGCTGCGGCAGCGCAGATCCAGAGGAGCCACGGCCTGCAACGGCTCATCCGAGAGGTGAGGGGGTCCAGCGCAGGCCCCCAGGATCTTCACACCGCCAGCTCTAGCCCATGCCTTCAGGGGCCGCATGTAGCAGTTACAGTAGATTTGGTTGCCTTTAAGAAAAATGATTACATATGATATACTATCGTTCTCCTCTTTTGTTACGTGCATTTAGACAAAAACATTTCCCTGTCTTTTTATGTCTTGGTCTGCTACACAAGGACATGAGGACTCAGATAATTTGCATCCAGTGATTTAGTGTTTCACTGGAAACGTCTCTTATTCATGGATGCAACTTAAGTGATGAAGATACCAAACAGCCTGAAATACATTTCTTAACCATGCTGCTATGTTAGGGTGACATAAAACCTTTAACCCTCGGCACAGCATGCCAACATTTGTGGGTTATGAAAAAAGTAAGAATACAGTACTACCTGTCAGGTTGAGGCTGGTTAGCTTCTTGGGGCCCGAGAGGGGCTCCAGGGAACGAAGCTGATTGTGGCTGAGGTCCAAGTGGGAGAGAAGGGGGGCTCCGGACAAAGCCTGGTCTGACAGGTCCTGAAGGGACATGTGGTCAAGGTAGAGGTGCGTAAGCTTTGCCATAGAAACGGATTCTTCCCCGAGGTAGATCATGGAGTTGTGGCTCATGTCCAGACGTGTAACCTCACGGAGTCTTTAGAGGTAGGAGGGGAGATAAGACAAATTAACTACTGTTGACAATTACTGAAAGTGGATGTTCTTTATGAACTGTTTCTCCTCTCTGTTGTCTCTCAGAGGGAAATACTCCAGGAGTTTTTTAAGTTTGTACCTGTCCTTTGTAACTTTAATTCTTTACAATGCATTAACCGAAACAGAAAATTTAAAACCCAGCAAACACAATTAGGGATCCAAAGGTTGCAGATTCACAGTGGTATGTATTATGGGGTGTATAATTTCATTAATGGCATTAATTTGTTTGATAAAGTCGCTCTCAAGTCATTGATTTAACCCCTAATAACTTCTCTCTGTGCATCAGAGCTACATATTTAGAGGTTCTTTTCCATGAAAAGAATGCCTTCATGCCTTAAAATGACTTAAGGCTAATTACTGCTCTTCCATGCATGTTTGCAAAGGTTTACATGCAACTGCAACAGTCTGTGTCACACCATTTGTGGCTGTGTATACTGCATGCACTGCAAGGGCACCGACTACACATATTCCAAGAAAACAAATGGTGCTCATAACATTGTTTATTATGAGGAGAGACTGTGGAGATCCTCGCTCATGCACACCTTTATATTTCAGGATTAAAAGAGTTGAAATCCAGAATAATCACAATGACACACTACTACATCTGTAACCAGCTGCTAT
Source organism: Chromis chromis (assembly GCA_900302755.1). Lineage (NCBI taxonomy): Eukaryota > Metazoa > Chordata > Actinopteri > Pomacentridae > Chromis > Chromis chromis. The sequence continues at coordinate 3,615 of OMNN01074231.1, read as the reverse complement.
ATCCTATGAAAAGTGTAATGTCTCTCAATCTTTCAGAAATATCCACGGAGCCCCATGTGTTTTCCTGTGTTCAGTATGAGAGGCAATGTAACTATCTATATTAGCATGAATAGAATCGCGTCCACTGTTTGCAGTCTGTTGTTAAAGCCCACAGCAGTCTGTGGAAACCATAAATTTGCCTTTAGATGTAATTCTACAACATTGCCTCCTTTAGAATGTGCAGATCTATGAAGTCCCTGCCTCTCACTTCACCCTTCTGCTGCTCGCTGCAACTGGAACATACCTGCTCACCGATAACTATGCTTAAACCCTGTAAAACGTCTCTTAACTACACAATGGCAAGCTGTAATATTGGAGTAATTCAGCCATATAGGTCTGAGTCTTTGTTTTTGAGGCAGTACATTGCAGTTTTAATATGTACTGGCTGGTTATTATGCTCAATATGTATCTTCCAGCATATAAAAAACACCATATGGACATGTTAACAGGGTAAAAAAAAAATAAAAAATTCATCTGAGGGGGTTCTTAAATCCTCTATGAAGCACTAATTCACATTATGAGCTAAAACAACTGAAGCCTTACAGAACAAAGCTGAAAACTTCAATATTTTTTTAACTGTCAAATAATGCCATAAAAAAATCAAAACCAACAATGGCCTCATCTCTTACTACTTTTTGACTTCCCTACTCTGTGACTCTCCACCCCTATCTGATTGGTTCCTACTGAAGACCAAAATCTTTACAAAAACCTAACAAATACATACCATCTTTTTTTTTTAAAGGGAAACTGTTTCAGCAAACAACTGGGAACTGCAGTTTTTATTAAATGTAACTCAAAGAGGAGGAGACAGCGTCAGTTTTCTGTCAGAGTCTGAACATCCAAGTGACAATCCCAGCATTCTTTCTCTTACTGGTCTCATACTGGTCAGTATTTTGGTGTTTTGTTTGTCAGGATTGTTGTGTAATACTTTTGCTGAGGCATTTGTTCTTACAGAGAGGCGAAACATCATGACTTATAAAATTCTATAATGGTCCTAATAATCTTTCGATCGTCCCACCTCATCATTGTCTGTGTGGGGAAGAACTGCAGTTCATTGTGATCCAGGCTGAGGCGGTTGAGGGTGAACAATCCAGCGAAAGCCTCGGGTGCCAGGTTGTTCAAGGAGTTGTGGCTAAGACGAAGCCACTTGATGTTGTTCAGGCCCTGGAAGAGAAGTTATACGTTGTGGAGTCATACGTGGAATCCCAAACATAATCATTAATCATGGAGCATCTGTACAGCATGTGTGCGGCAGCTTCTTGAATTTGTGTCAGCGATTATTAACTTCATTATTATTTAACCATAATTCTGCATACCTGGAAGGCCATGTTGGGGATGTAAACCAGCTGGTTGTGGGTGAGGGTTAGCATGTTGAGGAAGCCAAGCTGTGTGAAGGCACCCGGCTGGATCTCTTCAATACGATTATGGTCCAGATGCAGCTCCTTCAAGGAGGAGAGGCCGTCAAAGGACTCCTGCAGTGAAAATAAGAGAATCTCATATGTCCACATCATTTCAAGAGCCAAGAATAACAGGGTTGTTAAAGAGTGTCAGCGGCACATTGATCTCACCTGGTAAAGAATGTCAATTTTGTTCTGGGCCAGATTCAGGGAGACTACACGGCCAAGAGTCCGGAAGGCCCCCTCCTTCACCTTGATGATGTTGCAGCGCTGCAGGTTAAGGTGGGTGAGGTAGGGTGTGTGCATGAATGCCCCCCTGGATAGCACCTGCAGGTTGTTATTCCTCAGGTCAAGTTTCACTGTAATCTGTAAGAGTGATTAAACAGAAAAGATGATGTATCTGAGGCAGGAGTGACACACAATTAACAGACAGGACTGAAGTCAAGAGGCCCTGCGACTGGAACAGTGGTAGTTTTTATAGGGCTGTCCAGGCTGAAACCATTACTCACACTGGTGTGGCAAAAATAATAATAATAACTTTATTTGTATAGCGCCCTTCATACAAGATGTGCAGCTCAAAGCGCTTTACAACAAGGAAACATCTGCAATATTACAAAGTACACTTAAAACACTAACAACAAAGACTTATACGCCTTGCCTACACTACCATAAACGGCACTACCATCACCTACCTCTGCCTCACACCAACTGCACCAAGAAAAGTGGGGTGGGGATACAAACCCTGGTTCCCCCTGGTAGGGGGTAGAAGTAAAAATGTCTTCAGGAAATCAGGCAAGACTGCGGTATAGAGGTATGTGAGACTCATGTACGGTATAATAACCTTTTTATGTACCCCTCTTAAAAATCTGTAACAGTTTGTAAAGTTATAATTTTGATAAAGCTCATAAGACAATTACTATTTAAACTCATAAGATAAGTAGACGTAATGACAAAAAGTGTCCATTTTCTGCTCAGACACCCACCTAGTTAAGACTTCATACTGTGTCCATCCAGCCTTGCAGTTTCTTTCTTTTTGCTACAGATTCTGGGTTCTGCAGTGTGTACCACTTGTTTCTACAAAGTAGGCTTCATCCCTACAGTCTATTTAAAAGTCTGTACAAGAGCTTCAACTAAATCCACAGCTAAACATAAATAATACACACTTAAACAGCTAAGAACATGTTCTTTATTTACATATAAAAATAGCTGCATTCTTATACTGTCTTTTAATACATTTTAATGGCAATAATAATGAATCTTTGAGTTGCTATAACATCAGTACAACTTTTTCTAGTTAGTCAGAACTACTTGTTTGTATTTGGTTGTGCTGTTAAAATGCATGTGTATGGGAATGACGACAACAGAGAAATGGTTCTGCCAGAAAAACTGTAGTTACTTAATGTACCTCCATTTCTAAAAGTAGCCTGCTAACAACAGGCAACTATTTGCGTTTCTCTGGCCACCCCTGGCTCTGCCCCTTAACTGGAACTGTCTTTTTCTGATAATGGTATGCACAACCTCACATCTAATAAGATTAGGTTGGTTATTTTAATAGAACTTATCACCTACTTGTGGTGTATCTGTACAGCAGTGTGAATGCACACAAGTGGTCTTACAATAGTATAATTTAACTAATTAATTTTAGACAAAGATAACATTTTTAAAAACATCTAAAAATCACCAAATAGCCTACAACTGTCACTGAATGTTTCTTCCTCCAACAACTGTGTGAAGTGAAAAGGAGGCACTGCACATTTGAAATCCTCACCTCGTCTATAGACGGCGGAATTTCCGTTAGGTTCTTTCCAACACAGGCTACCGTGAGTTTGGTGTCGTCACAGCTGCACTCTCTGGGACATTTTCTTGCTTCCATGGGTAAACTCAGTGTTAAAAGCAACAGGAAGGCCGCAGCATAGAAGAGCTGCATCTGTGCCAGTAAAACATGTTATACATATATTTAAAAAAAAGTTTAAGCTTTGGTTAGTATTGTTGCAACACACTTATTATTCTGAACATCATTGAAGTGCTTGTATGCTACCTCTAAAGTAGTTTTGGGAATAAACAAACAAAATACAATCATGTTATTGGTCATTTTCAAATATTGTATTTACTACTCAATATCTTAAATCTGGATTAGACCAAGTGTCCGCTCATCAAGTAAGAAATCTGTCTAAGAAAG
>OMNN01074230.1:0-12786 GCA_900302755.1 Chromis chromis | reverse complement strand
GTTTTGTATCCCTGATGTTCCTAGATGCCACAGCACTAAAAGAAAGAAATAGAATTCGGCGAAAATTGTGGAAAAATGTGTGTCACTGACTGTCTGATGGGCTACAGTTATTTCAGTGATTGTCAGAAATATTCCCAGGTGGGCTTAAATGAAAGCCAAGAAGGTCCCCTTTAATATGATACCAAACTCAATATTATAAAATATAGAAAAATGTCCAAGCCATGAGCCTAAACCAGGATATGCACCAGCATCTAAAATGCAGTTTACTTTAGGGGTTGGTTCACTTTATGAGCTGGTTACTTTGACACAGCTGCCACTCAGAAATGTCTATCATACCAGAATATCATCTACAGACATGGACATTTTCAACAATTATTACTAAGTTTTTCCACCTTGAGTGGTACCGACAAATTAAATTTTGGGCTCTGGCCCATGGACTATATGTAGCGGTGGTGTCCTGTGTTCGACTGTGTAAAGAAAATTCATAGATTAGTTTCTACGCCCATTATACGTGTCATAAATTGATTGCTGAAAAGATGTGAAAAGACTGTGAACTACTGAATGTGGATTGATTTTAGGATTTTGGTTTGCCAGCCAGCTATGCTAATGCCTCTTCCCTGGATACCAGAAACTGCAGAACAGCCTCCGTGTTTGAATTTCCTAAGAATGATGAGATGAAGAAGGGGTGGATTGATTTTGTGAAGAGCCACAATGTTGGAGAGCTGAGGATCACCAGTTTTATAAACTTTCATTGGACACCTGGGATCTCCTCATCCGCCTGTCCCGCTGACATCTGGAAATATTCTAGGCAGTACATGCCCACCAATGGATTTAAATTTCTCTGTGTGCTTCATATATTGTGTGGTTTGTTCAGTTTAATCGAAGTCAGATCTGTATGCTACTTAGGTTCATTCAGGCTGGTGTGAAAGCTGTCAAATCACTGCCTACAGCTGTTTCATTTTTAATAAAACAGCTTTCTGTGGTGAGACAAACACATATTTTTTTATTGCTTTACATGGACTTTAAAGGTCAATGTTTAGTGTTTTGTTGGTCATCCATCCACCCCAACCTCCTCTCTGTACAGACATCTTTTGCCAAAGCATATAACTTCCTAAGTTGCATACACGAACAACGTATCAGGATGACATTTTATATGAGAGGACAGTCTTAGAAAAAGACTACTACAGTGAGAATCAACTTCTTCAGTAAACCTGTGTTGAATATTTTTAACTGTATTGTGCTGATCTGCTCTTTTCTTCCTTTAATTTTTCACCCACTGATTTTATGCCATTTTACTTTACTTATATTTTTCCCTGATTTGTTTTCTGACAGACACAACAGGAAAATCTTATTAGTACAGCTGTTTACACCTACTGTACTTGTTATTTTGCTTCACGTCAACCCAGAACATGATGTGTGTTTGTTTACATCCCCTATTTTGGACATCATTCACTCATTTCCTTCCACGTGCTGCTGATTTCCCTCTCAATATAATACAGCAAGAGCACCCAGGGCTGACCTGTTACTCAGAAGAAGAAATGTTCAATTGTCTGCTTATCATCCTCCGCACGTTCTTCACATTCGCTTGGCTCGCAAGTGACATTCACCTTTACCATGGCTGTCTGGGCAAAGTTAATGCCTGCATTTCATTGGCTCTGAATTTTAATGTTTTGCTTTACCTAAATTCAGCCGGTTCTCTCCTGCAAAAAGCAAAGGTTTACCAGAGTCAGGATTCTGGCCTTGACTTGTGATTCACAGTAAGAAAACACATATTTCAAATAATTAAATAAATGCAAATTCTGTTTTTACTTTTTTTTACACCACTGACTCCATCGACCCCATCTATTTCACAGTGTTGAAGCGTCACCTCAACACTCTCTGTTCCTCTACTGTCTCCTGTGATTAAAATATAGGACTTGTCACATATTTTGCCAAGTTTTCTCTTTCTCCATCTAGTTTCAGACATCCGCCCCTGACTGTCTTCAGATGTATGCAGCCTGTCTGCAAGTTATTTGGCAAGAGAAAACCACGGTTTGTGTTACTTTGTGTCAGCGATTAAAATTCTCTGCGTGACTTGGTGGTTAAAAGTGACATGATTTTGGTTTATGAAAAGAACCTGACAATTATAATGGCAGCAGTAAGGCACAACAATATTTGAGCAGTGAATACAAAAGAGTTTGCCATTTTGTTCTGCAGCCTCATGCTGACAAGTTTCCAAGAAATCAATGCCTAGCCAAAACATAGTCCTGATGAAACTGAAAATCAATGTCTTTTGGTTGATTGGTTGTTGAACAAACATGTGACATTTTAGTTGGTGAGTTTTGGAGATGCTGGTAAAGAGGTTTTGGTAACTTAAGACAGATCAGAACAGTGTTTCTCCCTGTTTTGTCTGTACTAGGCTACATGCTATGCTAAGCTATGCTAACCAGAATATTGCTTAACTTCAAAGGCATAAATGTTTTGTTTGTTTTTTAACTCCAAAAAGAACAAGGCTCGTCTACAGTGATGCTAGAAGCTCTGTGATGCTGTAGTGAATACATGCTGGTGCTTTAATCTCAATGCTCACGTTAGCTTAGCATGTAAAAACTTGCTAATTAGCGAATCACTTTAAACCACAGGGACAAATTTAGGCCATTGTCAGCAGGATTTACTTTCTGGGAACTGTGAATAAAGCCAGGTTAAGAAAAATAGTATTTTTCCTACTATGACATGTCAGTGTCTGCCATGAAAAACGATTTCAGTCTGGACAAAATACATTTAAATTAAATTAAAATTGTAAATTTAAACTTATTTTTCACGTTTTTACTCTGTTTGGCTTGACACACAGATCAGCCACATTTATACCAGTGGCAGGTGAAATAAAAAAACACTGATCATCTCCTTACAGTGGCACGTGTCAAGGAATGGGATGGCTTAAGCAGCAAGTGAACAGTTAGTTCTTGAAGCTGATGTGTGGAAAGCAGAAAAAACTGCCATAAGGATTTGAGCAACTTTCACAAGGGTCCTGTTGTGATTGTATGTCCAGCAGGTCTTCCCCAAGGAGGGACCACTGGTGAACCAGTAGTAGTTTCATGGGAGTTCAGGGTTCGCTGGAGTGCATGTGGTCTGATCCCACAGAGGAGCTGCTGGAGCAGATACTGAATCTTAATGGTGCTTCACAGTATTCTGTGTATGTGGCTGTATAGGTTCAAACCGGTCAGAGTTCCCATGATGACCACTGTCCACTGCAGAAAGTGCCGTCAATCTGCACATGGCAGAAGGCAGCCTGGTCTTATGAATCACGTTTTCTTTTACATTATGTACATTGCTGAGTGTGGCAGTGTGACGCTCTGGGCAATGTTCTGCAGGTGGATGACACTTACCACCCACCTACACACTTCTGCAGCATCCTTTGAATATATATTGTGTTTCCATAGTCTTTGTTTTTATAGTGATAACGATTGTTTCACCCACATACGTCAACAGTCAGAGGGTTAATTGCACAGGTTGTATTAAGACGTCTTGTTTACTGTAGGTTGCTGAATATTTTATTTCTGTTGCCATGGTAATATTTGCGTGTGCAGTGCGTTCACTCACCTGTTCAGGATATTTAGAGATATTCACGAAGCTATGAAAATGGAGATGACGGAACTATCCCCATGTGTGACCTTATGTTCAGTACAATCCTTGAGTTATAAAGTGTTGTTTGCTGTATCCACTTTGTTAACCCTGACTTGTTTATTACACATACTATAGATTTTCTACATTTCACAGATTTTCTGCATGTCTCAAACCAAAAGAAAAAAGAAAAATTAGGGTACAGATACAGTAAAGAATGAGATGCTTGACACAAAGACTGGTTGTCCTTCATATCATCAGGAGTAGCTGTTTAGGGAAGTGGTTTCCCTCTGGACAGTCACGGATTCGTTTTGTCAACCATATTTATGTATGTCCCTTTGAATCATTCCTTTCCTAAATGGTCTTTTACAGTGTTTACTTTCATCAGCTCATGTTTTATGGCAGACAATGAAAAACCAAATCCTCTTTGTGTCTCATGAACAGACCAAATAAATGCAGGTGCTTGTAAAAGAGATTTATGTTGAACACAGTTAAACAGGGATTTCTCTAAAAACAGTTGGAAGGCATTTCATTTGGTCATATACTCATACTGATGACGTACACGCGATGTTCTTCTATTATAAAGTCAAATGTTTTAAATTATTTGTATACTCGTGATCATAATTGCTGCCCAAAAAACAGGAAGCAGAGACAAAATCCTTGCAGAGAAAATACCTCAGCTTTTTGGGGGCTCTCATTAACTTCACAGCTGCCTTGAAAACCTTTGAAAATGTAGCTTTGACTAAATGAGGTTTTCACCAGATGGCCACAGAGGGTGGCAGCCCCTCAGAGAAACACACAAATGGATGCAGTTGTTCAGCTGTCTAATTTGGTGGCTGGCGAACAATTGATCTGATGAGGGTTTAGTGAGGTTGTTTCTTCTTCATGTTTACCCCACAGAGTGTGTGAAAGGCCTGAAGGGATTCGTGTTTTGCTGTGAAGCCACACTTGGTTCTATATTAAAGCCTGTAGATTGAAAAGACTACAATCGATAGCAGGGAGTCATGTTGTCCAAAGACAGGGAGAACACGCTTTAAATTCTACATCACAAACGTTTTACTGAGACAGAAAATGTAGATGAGACATGTTTTGTAGCTCAGTGAAAAACATCTCTGATCAACTTTTATGGAGAGTTGTTTTGGTTCCACCTAGTGGTCACCTTGAGTACAACATTTCCCACTCGTGCTGCTCTGAGACGGAGCTGTAACTTTGTATGAGCTATGCAACGTCCTCTTTAACCTGATTAGAGCACACTTTACTGCCTCCCAAATCAAGCTAGCATCCTGTTAATGTAATTGAGTCAAATGATACAGGGCTGACTCAACAAATGAGTAACTGCGACCAATTAAACAAATGGACTTCACCGACCAGACGCTGATGAAAATGTTGCACTGTGACAAGAGTGGGAGCTGGAGGCCCTTAATACTCATCCATTATGTTTGTAAAGACGTGAGAAGCATATTTCTTTTTCTAATACCATTAATTAATCCCTAACATAGGATCGATAAGAAAAGCGCAGACATGTGTAAAAGGTCACTGGTCTTTGGTTTAATTGGTTTTATAAACAGTAAAACAAGGCACTGTGTCAATCAGTGAAATGTGAAAGACATGGAACAGGAAAAAGCCCATAAGATAGTGGCTTTCAGAATAAAGACGTAGCTGAATGTTGCTCTGATGTTTCTTTTACTCGCCTCCACACAGCTCCAGGAGGATTTTGCGGTAGTCACCAGATGTGTCTCCCTAAGCAGCGAGAGAAAGAACTGTGAGACTTCAAAAGACTGGCGTGGGGAGTTACTGCAAACCATGTCATGAAACCAAACTCTGATGTTTTTATTCAGAGCCAAGATATATATAAAAAACTGTAAATATTACTTATATATGTAGGACTGGAGCAATACAATTTCTATGGTTTTACCACAGTTCAAAACTAAACACAGAATTTCTATTATTACATCACCACTGACATATTACAAAGCTTTTTCTGACTATGGCCTCACCTTGATGAAAGAGTAGAGAGTCTTTCCATACATCTTCAGGAACTGAGCCTTAATGTCCAGCATGTCAATCTCTGCCCTGGAAACCATTATTCTGATGAGGATAGTATCTGTGGTGCCCAGCCCCTGACAAGAAAGAAAAAATATAAACAAAACAATATTTATATATTTATTGCAATAGACTTTGCTACTGCTTGTTTGTACCACCTACAGTAATCGTTTTTATCGAAAGTTGTTTGATGGTCCATGTAAAAAAAACAAACACAAGCAGAATGAATAATGTGTTTCTACCTAATGCTCTAATGAATTATACACACACACGCTGACACACACACAGTATACATACACAAATGAATATGTAGCAGGCAGCTACAAATTACTGCATGAAATATTTACCTTCATTGACTTGTATAATCGCTCTGCAAAGAATGCTGGCTTGCTCCTTATGCATTTCACTGCAAAGCAGAAACCAAATACCAGTGCATAAGACGAAAATCTTTTATTGGAAAGATCTGAAATGCTTGTTTTTAGGAGTGACTCCATCTGACAAGGTCAACTCACACACTTGTATGAGACAGTGTCGAGAACACCTGAGGGTGTGTTATAATATCCATACTACTATACTGTATAGTATGCCAGGGTGTCCTACCATGTCTGTTTAGGTTTTGCAGTATGCAAACCAGCTTGTTTTTCAGGCCATTCTGTCCCACAATCCTCTGTGTAGTTAAATCACAGTGTCTCACACAAGTATAAACAAGTTTGAGCCTTCCAGAACGCACAGACTGATGGTAGCTCATTTTATGCAGACTGCGAAAGATATATGATGAAATAGTATGTCCTAATTGTATGCATACTGCATGAAAAAGTACATACTTTGTAGGGGTAACTATAGTACATGCAGTGTGTTTCAGCACAGAACTTTGCTGAACTTTTTCTAAAAATGTTTAGTTTCTGTGGGTTCCATCCTTTTTCTTTGTCACTGCTAATTTGAACTTGATTGTTAATAGCAGGGTTGAATCTTTATACATTGGAATTCAACAATCATTGAATGACTAAAGAGACAGACCTATAGCCAGAAAGACGTCCTCCAGGCTGCCAGACATCTCCCTCTTAATGCTGTCCTCAATTGATCTTCCAGAAATCTTCTGATATTCCTCGAACACTGCAGGGAGATGCAAGATGATTAACAGGGAATATATTTTGTCACTAATTCAAGGCTTATGAGGGATTGAGTGTTTGCTCATGAAACTGCCACAAGGGGTCAGTAAAGTCCCTCACATGACTTCTGGTACATGACATGCAGTATAATCACATTATGACATAAAACATGGATTTCTATGGTTATTATTTTGACAGGATCTGTTTGAATAAAGTGTAAGAATACCTCGCAGCAGATGGTTCTGGTTCCTCACACAAAGCACCGTGAGGAATTTAACCTCGTCTGTGCCCCATCGAGCCTCACCAGCCTCATAGATTTCCTACAATCACAAATATGAAGAAAAAAAAATCATACAAGGAGTCATAAGTTAAGCTCATCAATTAATCTCAATACCTGAACCTTTACCTTGGCATCTAGAACGGCCTGGGCCTCGTCCACTTTGTCGCTTTCATCCCGTCCAGCCTGCAGTGCATAACACACAGCAGTTTAGGATTAAACCAATAGACAAAAAAACTACTGAACTGATGTTTTTATTATGCAGAAGTGACTCATTCTTCCTCTTTACTGATGAAATAGCAGTTTAACCCAAAGCTGCTCCTGACATTTTACACATTTTACTTCAATTCTAAATTGATGTCAAGTATTGCTGAAACTTTCTAGTAAACACCAGGAACTTAATACTTACACACTTTGTTCTATCAGACGACACTAAAGCTTTTGTATCATCTCCAGTAACAGGCCATTAAAACATTCACATCAGCACAAGCTCTGAGAGGTTATGGGTCGATGTTTGCTCACCGAGAGTAAAGAGACCAAAACCCTTTGAAACATCCCAGATGTGTCCCCACACACAGCATCTTCCAGGTCCTTCTCATATTCTGCCATGAAATAAACGAAAAACAAATAAAACATAAAGCATGTTTAATCGCTTATTGGGCACTATGGGACAGGGAAATTAAAAAAAAGCTGACAGATACACAGCCAATATGCAGTATAGTATATGTGGCAATGGCTAAGAATGGTTGTATATGCCAGCTTATAAAGTTTTAATGACTAGTGCTTTTAGCAAAATGTTGTCTACTTCAATATAAAACATATACAGAGTTTCTGGCCAACAGATGAATGTGAAATCAATATGCATTCTCTTTTGAGCTGCTTTTGTTCTCCTGAGAAACTTATCTTGCTATGTTTTTTCTACCCTTTAGTGTGAGCCTGTTAGTGTACTGTGTGGTTAATGAGAGCTTCCATACAGGAAGTCCCTCAAGGGGGGATAAAAAGCTTAGATTCTCTGCATTTCCTGCACTATGAGCAACCGCATTCACACAAAACAGTAATTATATTCAATGTTAAAATAAAATAAAAAGTTTATTCTAGATTTGAGGAGCTATAATCCAGACTTTCTATGAGATCCATAAAGACAATGAGGTTATAAAGGCAAATATTTAGCGACAACCGAATGCAGTTCCATTAATATCCATTGTGTTGTCATCTAAAATCGCTAACTATGCTTTATAGTCTGCACGACACACGTAAGCGATACCACAAAGCTCTACACCAAAGCAATTTATTTATGTGTGCTAAAACTACCGTCTGTCCAACCACAGAGGAACAAATAAGCAAATAATAAACTGCCACTTGGAGAGCAGCAACGGCTTTTATGAATAATTTACGGCATCCACTGTTTTCTAATAATGGATGTCATTGCATCTCCAGACTAGAACAGAGGCTCAAACACTGGTACACAATATCGTATATCATACACAAGCCACGGGCACCAACAGACACTGAGACATACAGTAACCTGATGTCAGAAATTCTATTCATAGAAGCGGCACGGTTACCTTTCTTGTAGAACGCATTGATGGTTTTTATTTCAGCATTTGATCTCGAAGCGAGAATATCGATGAGACATGCCTCTTCTGTTCCAGCCCCCTGTAATTAACCCATAAGCCATAAGTTAAAATCAAGGGGAAGGGAGGTTAAAGGGTAAGGCAGGCAGTATTTTATAGTTTTGGTATTGTCAACAAAACCTATAAAAAGAGCCAAGTCAACAATGCTTTAATTGTCTCTGAATACTTTGTGATACCCTTCAGCCCCAAGCACATCCCTTCCTACATGCACTAAAGACAAATCACAAGTTAAGACTGTTCTGGTTTTTAAACAATAATCCCCAAACCACTGGGCGCTGTCATTTTTAACAACTTTTAATGAAAGGAGTAAATGGCGCATTTGTTAAGGACTACTTTCAGCTGTGGATTAATACACATTTGGAGAACTACAAATAAACTACAGTTTATTACATAAATAAGGTGACAGAGGAGTGATTTTAATAGTTTGTATGCATTAATTGTGGTTTATGGTATGAAGGAATAAGCTATATTAGGCTTTGGCCACATAGACAATACTCGTGCGTTCATTGTTGACTTTGGCCTTTTGGTGGGATTTAAGGAAAATACAATATCATTGTTTGGTAAAGACAGAACAAATGATTGAGCAACTCTGACCTTCATTGCAGTTCTCAGCTCGTAGGCATCGTACACAGGTGCCAGCATCAGCAGACCCATAACGACACTCCTGAAGTTCCCACTCAGCTCTCCGGACAGATCATCAGCCAGGTCCTGCAGAGGAGGGACGGGAACAGATGGATTAACAGGGAAACAGTCACTCCCAGTGCGCCGAATAATTCATTATGAGGGCATCTGTAATGAGAGCTGATTCCCTTTGAAGATAAATTTAATTAAAACGGCTTAATGTTCAGGTTTTTTGTGACTCGACTTCCCTACATTCCAGCAGCGCTCGGGTCTCCGCTAGAGGGTGTGGTTTCTGGAAACGGTCTTGCGAGCAGAGAAGCTGTTCCACACAACTCGGCTATGTGACCGCATGTGGGTGTCGCCATGTGCAGCATGACTCACTCTTTCTGCTTGCAAGGATTCCTCTCACAATCCTTCCCTGTTCTGTAGCTCCCTAAATGAACTTTGAGATAATTTTATTGATCTCTAACCGAACCCAGCGCACTGAGTTAGGGATTATCTCAAAGTGTCAATACAATAAAACATCCACACTTCCCTTTTTGGGAACATATTGATCCCCTTAATCATGAAACAAAGACACACAGTTACAAACAGCCCTCTGTAGGTTCAGTGTGTGTTTGTTTTATAGAGGGGTACCTTCAACTTCCTATCTGATTACAAGGCCCTCTCTGTGTTTGTCTTTGTTTACCATTAGTATTCATTTCTGCCTCATAGTTAATGGTTAACTTGCACTTTATCAGCACTGTGTACAGCAGAACCCCACCTAAAGTGAACAAAATGATGAGAGCTCACAGTGGAATAAGAAGTGCAGAGATGACACATGCGCTTCTGCTGCCAAAAGTCTGCTGTTCAGATTCTTCTGCTATCTAGCAACGGTTTCTCCTCTTCTTCTGCTTCATTCATGTTTATTTAAAATCACCTTTCATTCACAAATGAATCACGTTTTCTGCCTTTGAGCCCAAATGTCTCACCTTCCCCACTGTTTGTTTGTAGGCCTCTTTGATGCGCTGCCTCTGGGCAATAGTCCGGTGAGCTAGGACCTCGATGATTGTTGCCTCATTAGTGCCTGAAAGAAATATCATAGCATCTCAAAACCTCATCAAACCGTAATTATAAGGGTCATATATTCCTATTCGATTTAAAGACCAAGGGTTCAGCCATACTATGCAGCATCAGACATCAGTGTTGCAACCCTGGAGATGATCCTAACACACAGCTGTTTGTTACTGTTGGCATAGTAACTGTCTGTTTGCAATGGAGCTCAAACTAGAGTCAGGGGAACGTAATTACTAGTAAACTATAACAGCATCAACATTCCTGCCATAAATGTGCTGATAGGGAGAAAAATGTTATTGTTACACTCTCCTGAATGCTTGAATGTTTGTTAAGAAGTACATTTTTGAAGGTTATATACCTGCCAAGATAGTTTCAGGACACTGTCACCCATAATGAGATTAGTTAAGTGCTCTTGCTGCGTGATCAGCACAGGCGAGATTCTTTTTCCCTCCATATCTGAGGAGTTGACTTTACAATGCAATGTGTAAAAGTGAGGCAAAGTACAAGGACGGAGAATGAATGGAGAAGGAATATAGAAAACTTGAAGCTGCCATGACAACATGAGAACACTGCAATTAGTTTTCAAACTTTCCTGCAGGGGAAAGGAGAGCCTGGAGAATATTCTTTTTTATTTCCATGGAAGCCCAAATATAATGACACTGTCAGACATATCTTTAGCTAATGATGGCTTCTGGGTGGAAGTGTGGTAGCGTCACTCACCAGCTCCCTTCATGGCTTCTCGAAGCTTCTGGACATCTGCTTCAGCATTAAATCCAGCCGCCTCAGTCACTGTTCCACGGTTTCCAATCTGGTCAGGAATCACAAAATTACAACCATTCACCTCTTAAATTGACATAAAGTAAGCAGATATATAGCCTTTAAGAATGTACTTTTTCCTAATTCACTGTGTGGAAGAACATGTAAAAGGTTTGACTTTGGAAGAAAGTTTTAACATTCATCTGCTTCAGAGCCGGCCCTACCCAATGTGGCGGCCTAGGCGAGATTTTATATGGCGACCCCCTCCATCGGCAATTTACGTACGCTTACAAAAGAAATCAAATAGCATTGTTTTGTAGTAATATTAATGGGCATTGCTTTACATTTTAATCAATGTGAGCTTTCCCATTTTAAGAGTTAATAGTAATAACTAGTCTTATGCGTTAATAGTAATAACTAGTCTAATTATATTGAAGGTGAAAGTTTTCCCGATTTTGTGGCGCCCCCTGGAGGCCCTTAGCATTTGCCTATATTGCCTAATGGTTGAGCCAACTCTGATCTGCTTAATCAGTTTAATACATGCAAGCTTTGTTCATCACAACTAGTTTAAAAGCCATGTATGGTCCAATCCAATCTACATTTTTCTGAAAAATAAAACATATTAAACTTGCAGTTCACCTACACTGTAATTACACTTTTCAGTAAAGTAGGAGAAATCTCTTATTTTTAAAAACATATTAGATTCTGGACTTTTCAGAATGCTTTTAGGATTTTTTTTTAATTGTTCACTTAACTTTTTAGTCAAAAAAAAATCTAATGAATTAGATTTTAATCAGAGTATGTTATATGTCGTAAAAGAAATCTAGAGGGGACAATTTAAAACTAGCAACATTCATCATACAGTGCATATGAACTTCTATTCATGAGTTAAAGATAGATTTACATATAATTAACAGACTTCAACTTATGTGCAAAATTATCGAACTTTCAATATCTTATGCAATCTTACCAGGTGCAATAGTTTCACTACCAAGATCATCATTGTCAAGGGCAATATATCTGTGCAATACATCTGTTTACTTTCAATTCACTTTCTGTTTATGTATCTGTCTGGCTTACATTTTTGTACTTATTTTATTTTATCTTATTTTTTAGGCACTATTCTTGGCATCCACTTAGACACTTTACACACTCAGACACTTTGCATTTTGTACTTTGTCTTCTTATTTAATTTTTATTTGATTTGTATTTAATTACTAACCTTTCTGTAATTGTGTATATTTCACTAACCTTTGTTGTACTCTGGCAAAATAATTTCCTTCAGGATGAATAAAGCTGATCTTATCTTATCTTATCTTCTAATTGCAAAATGCAAGACAAAGTTGTAGCTGTGCAATCTGTTTTTTGTATCTTTCACTGCAAACCTTTATTAGACGAATCATTTACAAAGGTAGAGTCTGGCCGTGTTTAACGTTAACGTGTTTAACGTGTTTAACATTAATCGGCCAATATATTGCCATTTTGAGATAATTGGCCAATTACTGAGGGAATGGCTAACGGGGGCTATGTTGGGTTGGTCCGCACCACCTACTGGGGCTTGGGGGACGTTATGTCTAAAATTAGCAGGGAACATTGCAAAACAGGTGCTTGAGTCAGCAAGCATATGTTACGATTCTAAATTAGTAGCTGTACAGAGAGAATTAGTGTTATTAGATAAGCTAAGATATAGATC
>OMNN01074226.1:5993-33288 GCA_900302755.1 Chromis chromis | reverse complement strand
GATTTTCCTGCACTACAAATCTGAAGATGGAGAGCCTCAAGCTCAAGACACACTCTAGATAATGAGCTTTGATTGCAGATACAGATAGAGGGCTGTTCAGAGAATACGCACACACGCACACACGCACACACGCACACACACACACACACACACACACACACACACACGAAAGCAAGAAAAACGTCATAATAGAAAACACAGACCACAACAAAGAGCCTTGACCTCAACTCATACTCCTATCATGCAAAGCTGATTACAGTTAAACAGTTGAGGAACTATTTACATGTGCTTTTCTGTGACAGATGTAAATAAATCTTATGATATATGGACCCTCAGCTGCATAAAAAAATCAGGCTTCCTTGACTTGAGCAATGCATGCATGTTAGAGATGCAGTGCTTCTGTCTGACTTGTGGAAACCAGAAACAAGTTAACTAGTGTATGAACAGCATCACTAAGAAAAGAAAAAGATTTTGCTCTCCAGCAAGCACAGAGTAAGAAACAGACCTGCTGGGCAAATAAAGCTGACCTTAATGCTGATATCATTCTCAGGATCTGATTACGTCTTGTCTGATCAGGTGCAAATGATTTAAGTCACACTTAGCAGGCATGGGCCTCTAAAGTCCCAATTCTCAAGCATCTACCAAACCAATCAAATCCCAGAAGGGCAGAGAGAAGGACTATTTCCCAAAAATTCAATACAGAAAAATGTATAAAAGTGCAATATCACCCCACGCAACCAGTCTCCCACATCAGCTGGCAGCACCACTGGGCCTGCAGAATACAGAAGAACATTTAATCAGTTCCCCATGTCACAGTGCATTTCACAAATTCTGCACAGGCAAATATCTAGCACTAATCTAGCTTGTATACTTTCCTGCCCTGCAGTGAAGCTGCCAAGGAGGAAGAAATAGAACAGAAAAACTAAGAAAGCAAAATCACACACAGAATGCCTTGTATTATGTTGGATCAGCAGAACATCCTCACCCAGATACAGTTGAAGACGTAAGAAAAACTCTTCAGGCAGTGACAGTGGATATCATTTATCTCACCACAAAGTCCATTAAGTTGTTCTTCAGCTTGTATCATCCTCAGCCCAGAGTGTTTTCAGATTTCTGTTCCTCTTTCCACTTTAAGGAAAACATTTTGTCACCAGGCAACTACATTTTCTGAAGAAGCTTTTGTGATACAATCAGGCTGCTGTATTCAAGGTGAAGAACAAACTTTAAAGCTGCTATAATCCTTTCGCCACTCAGAGTGATGAGCTCTATGAAGCGTTCCAGCATCTTTTCAGTCTTTGGTTCTCTGTCACTTAATTGCCACTGTACACTACCTGCCCTGCACCAAAGGGCACACAGACACAGTTGGAAGCAAATATGGAGACATAGTGGAGCATTTAGCAGCTATAGTGATTTTCTGTCATTAGTTAGTGGAAACAGAGGGAAAGAGGAGTGATAATTGAATCTATATTCATCAAGTCCACTCACAAGTCTATTTAAGTGCACTAGGAAGCAGGAGGTTGGTTGCTTAGTTGTTGAAAATACTGTGGTGGAAGAACAGCAATGGCACAAAATTAGATTGCAGACTTCTTTGGGTGGACTGACAATGAGGTGGAACTGTCACTGGCAGTCCAGGCTGACATGTTCGGGAAAACAGTCACGTGACAGAGGCGTGATGAATCAGGGAAGGACACGTAGTGGCTCATAAGACCTAAACAGGAAGCAAGAAAGGGTGTGTGCATCATCGTTTCCAAAAATCTTTATTTCTGCCCGTCCAGACTAAAGTGTATTCCCGAAGGTATTAAACTAAAAAGGAACCAGAAACATTTTCAAAAGTCTTCGTCTTAGGGGTCCAAAAACACCATAGTGTGGTGAACACAAGACGTAAATGTAGCAAAAGTTAGGCCTCCTAAAACAAAAATGGGTTAGCGTGGATGTAGCCTTAAAAGGAGAGAACACGTCATTGTTTTGTTTACAACTTGTTTCCACCAAAAGGCCCAAAAAATCTAATAATGGGGCATCCATACGACCATCAGTCATCATGTCTCACATCTGGATGGGAACCTTTGCTTCATCTCTTCCTCGTTTCCACAATCAGTATTAAAAAAAATCATTTAAATTGTCATAGCAATAATATAAACTTAATGCATATACAAGTCAGACTCTCTTCTTCGCTGTTAACTATATGTATAACCATATAATTTTGAAGACATTTAATTGAGATGTTTTTGACACAGCACTATGCAGATGCAGCCTACCTGTGCTGGTTGTGTTCGAGACTGGCAAGCAGTTCACTGGCCTACATTTCCTCTGACTTGGAGGAACTGTGGCGCCAAGTGCCTTTCCCTCCAGGGACAAATGTGTTTTAAACCTCACCACAGGTTGCCTTTTAACCATGCATGTGAGTGAGTAAGTGTGTGCAAGTGTGCTATTGAGTGTAGGAGAGACACCTGTAGGTGTGGGCATTCTTGTGTGGAGCAAACACTGAATGAACTGTGCACTGTATGTGTGCAGGTTTTTCCATTGGTAAACCCCGTTTGTTGCCTGGGCAGTCACATGTCACTTGCACGTGTGTGCCCACTAATGCTGCACCAACCAACTTTATGGCAGTGTATGTGTGTGTGTGTGTGTGTGTGTGTGTGTGTGTGTGTGTGTGTGTGTGTGTGTGTGTGTGTGTGTGTGTGTGTGTGTGTGTGTGTGTGTGTGTGTGTGTGTGTGTGTGTGTGTGTGTGTGTGTGTGTGTGTGTGTGTGTGTGTGTGTGTGTGCCTCATTCACCATCAATTAAAACCAATTCAAATCTCACATGCTTGAAGTCACTGCTATAACACACAATGGTGGGTGAGTGAATGAATGAATGTGTTGGCAGTGAGAGCTCTAGGTGTCCGGCCAGAGGAGTGATCAGAATACCAGTCAGGATTAGTTACAGGATAAGGATCATATGGTAATTTGGCCCACTTTTCACACCAAACAAACAAACATTATCTTGCTTCTTCCATCGATCTCCCTTTATTCTTTGTTTCTCGCCTCCTGAATAGGCAACAACTGTGAATAGTGAGGTGTGTTTGCACAGACATACACAGAAAGGGATTTTTTAAAAACTCTTTGCAGGGCAATAATTGTACATAGTGGTTATTAAGGTTGCAGAATGAGGTCTTTTTCATCTAAATACTACAGGCAATATTTAAATATCTAAAAGAAAACATACTGAATATGTTGTACATCCATATTTCATGCTGACTTCTAACAGGGCTTCGGCAGGGTTCACCCAGTTAGGTTTGATCATTTTAATATCATATAGAATGCAGTTAAATACCTGTGTTGTGTGTTCTCCCCTGCTACTTTACATTATCCATACTAAGTATTGCATAACTTCTGACCGGTCACGTGACCAAACAGGCCCGCTCTCTCTTTCAACTGAACTAGACGTATAAAAAGAAAAAATAGAAAAGGCATTGTGATGATGTGAGAAAAAAGTTGTTGAGACAGCAGGGAGGTGAGAAAGAAAGTACTTAAAACACACTCAAGAGGAGTGTTGGTCCAAGAGTCTCTCACCACCATCCACAATGTGTTCTGGGGTCGTCACTCTCTTGCTCTCTGCTGTTTTTCGCTACTCTTTTGTAAGATTTGCCAGCTCACATGGTGTTGTCGATTAACTGAGAATATTATTTTTTAACCGTGTTGACGATAGCAGCATTAGTTGATTCTCGCCTCAGTTGGTTTAAACTGCTTTGGTCCGGTTTGATGTAGGAAGAAGAGCGACCTTTAGGGGTCGCTAGCAGATATTTTTGACTGTTTAAATGTTCAATTATTGACGAAGATGCATGCAAAAGAAACAACTCATCACTCTTTAACTGTGTTTAGCAGTGTAAGTGTTTAATGAAACACCCATTAGATAAAGACAGTACATGAATCAGCTGCAGACAGACTCCCACCTGTTCACTACTCTTCCGTCTTTCTTTGTTTTTCTTTCAAGCTACTTTTTCTCGGTTTCATTTCTTGAAAAAAAAAAGAGCGGACATTCCTGCTGTACAAGCCTGACTTCCTGTGAGGCATTCATCTCTCTAGTTTCACGTAGAAACTCGAGCAGCCGACACGTGCATGACTGACCAGCATCATATAGGAACAGACTGTGTTTGTGTCCTGCACTGATTCTGCATTGTGTCTAAATATGTTCTCTTTCTCATTTTCTCAGGTTGAATTTACCCAGACCTTCTAAATACCCAAAGTCCTCTTACTCCGCCATCTTGCCTACTGTGTCTGATCTGCCTGTTGCCGCTGACAACCAGATCACCCAGGAAGACAGGCATATCATGTGGAGGGCCCTGCTGCACAAAGAGCCCCCGCCAAAGTCGTCTGACCCTCTGCTTGACCGAAGCCAGAATGTGCTACCGGAGGCGCCAGTCTGGCAGCGAGGGTCACGGGGTCGCCGCCATGCGAACAGTGGTGGTGGGAGGGGCCACGGCCACCTGATGAGGGTGGGGTGTGTCCTCGGCACCTGTCAGGTTCAAAACCTCAGTCACCGTCTCTACCAGCTGATCGGACAGAGTGGGAGGGAAGACTCGTCCCCCATTAACCCCCGCAGTCCTCATAGCTACGGCTGACACCACAAAATCAAATCCTTCGACAACCGCTGGCAGATTACAGAGGTCCTTCGTTGCAACAGTAACACAGTTAGGGCCGAAAATAAGCCTCTGATGTCAGTCCTTCAAAGGAAAATTATGGTTTATCACAGTTGGGGTGTTATTGTTATAGTTTTGACTATAATTCTCAGTGGTAATAACAACATGGTACTCAACAAGTAAATTGCTGAAATCAAGATAAAACTCACGATCTGTCAAATAAAAACATTTTAAACCACCAGGAGCCAAACTGGGGAAACCAAGTAGCAACCTGCAAGGCTGGGGTCACTTGATAGAAAACAGTAGGTGACTTTTTAGCTCCTAAAAGGCCATTATAAGTAATGCAGCACAACAACTTTCCCTGGAAATATCTTACTACAGCATAGGGCCGTTACACAACCTGTTGAGTTTCTTTGTTCTCCTGCCTCTTTGTAATTTGGACAAAGCAGCACCTTATCACTGATCCTCAAGAAAAAACATAAAATGTAAAGTAGTGATAAAGAGGAGCTCTGATGATTACACTTTCTACAGAACCAGTGAGCACACTGATGAGGAAATGTTGTTTAGATGAGCAGAGAGAGACAAGGACAGAGCCAAATGAGGGGATACTGCTGCTACATCGTCAGATCAACCACCAGACCCTGGAACGAACAGCAGGCAGCTGGTGTTGAGGTTGTAACATGTTAAAATATAAACTGCAGTTGACAAAGTTGCGCATCTCACATAGCTGCAATGTGTTGGTCAGAAATGTGGTTTGTTTAATGGACCTGCTCACCAATTCAACATGGAACTACACAGAAGTCCCAGTTTACTTGTTTTACAAGCAAAATCACACAGAATTTTAAAGTGGCTGCATCACCTGATATTTAAATTAGAACATGTAGAGATGAGTTGAATTATTTTTTTTTACTAAATTAATGCGACAAAATGGCTGAAGGTTTTGGTAAATTAGTGGACGGTTAGTTATTACAGATGAAGATGCAGATTCAAAGGTATGGTCCTTTAAGAATTGCTTCAATAGATATTTCTTTCCTAATTCTGTCATACCTTTCTATTATGACACAATATTTCCTTCAAATTCTTTATTGTGTGGATCTGTCACCCAGACTTCAGCCATCATGGAAGACTGTCAAAATTTCCAGAGAAATAACAGATAATAAAAAGTGCACTGCTCAATAGTTGTAAACAAGATAACAGATTTCTACTGAAACTTAAATGTCAGTCTGGTACAACAAACCCCACTAAGTACTAGACCTAATATCAAAATTACAGCTCTAATAGCTCTCATATAACCCTGAATATCTTGGCTTATATTGACCACCAACCAGTTTACTTCTTTATTACATGTTATCTAAAGCTAAACATCCCAACAGATTAGCTTGATAGCTGCAAAAACAGCTCAGCCAGCCCTATCAAACACATGACCCCCGCTTTGCAGGCTGTATTGGACCCTCAACATTCTCAAGGTGTATTTTGCATCAACTCATTATCACCAATATTTCAGGTGTGCTCAGATTTACTTTTACTGCCACCTAAAGATCTCGAGATAATCAGTCTAACTAATTGGCTGGTTAGATTATGTGACTGAGACGAAACATTGTGTTTGATCTCAACATTTATTCTGATGAGTACAGTGTTATTCTAACCTATACATACACTGGTCAATGCTGTGAAAATAATGTGTAGTTAATGAGAATTTCTGTATTCTTCAACATTATTGCCTCTTGTGTCACTCCAATGTGGGCCATGACGTCAGTGGCCACTAATGCCAGTTATCTGCAGTGGAACTGTAGTGCTGTGTGTCTTGGCATTCATACAGAAGCAATCATTTACATACTATATTTGTAAATGAGGAACATTGTGAACCGGTGAAGCCTCTCAAACTGGCCTACCTGACTGTCTACTATCGTCATCAATGGTGATCCTGCTGATCTGAACTTACCTGAGCTCAGCGCTAATCCGCCCCGTCTCTCAAAAGCACATTCATTCCCTCTGCAAACAAGGAGCTTTACTTCAGTGCGGACAGAAACCAAGAATAACCTCCAATCAAACCCAATTAACCCTTCACCCAAAACCTCCCGGAGCACACAATCAGCCAAAATAACCACTAACCCTAATCCATGATCTGTCTGCGCACTTCTTAGCAGATACTGTAACATGTCCCGGTAAAGAACAGCTACACTACAGAGAGCTTATTATCTGCACACTGTACAACGCATCAGTGTTGGATTTTTGCTACCGTCTTTTCTTTGAGCCTTAATTGGTTTAATCACTTGTACGGCCTTATAGTGTTTTGCCTTTTACAATTCAGCTTCACAGTAAATGTTTTATTGAAAGCTTTATAGGCTTCTGCTTTTCTATCAGTTCACAAAACTCAAGTTTCAATAGTTCTCACAGGTCAGATGTTAATAGGAATGCATGAAAGCACTTTAATGTTCTTTACCTTCAGTATGACTTGAAATTTTAAAAATGTGTTATTTAACTTTAAATTAATGAGTCAGTTTTGCTGTAAATACCCAATTTACTAAACCTTCATGTTGATATCTGCGCCCCTTCAAGCTACAAGTGTCCTTTTGTAAACTACCTTTGCTGTTTTCTTGTAATACTTTGGTTTTGCAGTAGCATCATTCTGTAATAAAAACCTTTACAATTATTTTATCTGTCAGCTGCAGGCTGAGGTGCAAGTTTGACCTTTCTTTGGGACTTTACGACTGGAAAATGTGTCTCACACTATGTTATTAATCATTTTCATTAACTATGGCTGCGCACACACACACGCACACACACGCACACACACACACACAAGATTAAAAGATTAGCAAAGTGCACACCAACGCCACAGAATTTGTCAGCTCATCATTACATATTTGTGTTCTGCTTTGTGACTTTGTGATGTTTAAAAGTTCAGCAAAAACACTTTTTGCCCCTTCCTAAACGGTAAATATAACTAATTTAAATTTTTTCACAGCTTGGAGGCAAATAGTAAGAAATATTTTGACCTTGCAGTGATGGACACAAGAGAATTCTGAGAGCTCATGTTTTATTTGTTTAGGCAGAATTGATCTTTCACTCCTACCATTCAAACAGATTTCCACCCAGAATTACCCACGCTGGGCCAATCAGAAAGGTTTTTCTAATAAGCTGTGGGTTTAATATGATGACTGTGACACTTTTGTACATCAGCACTATATCACATGTTCATTTGCTCTGATAGTTGCAGGTATATCCAGTTGTGTTTCTTGTAAATCAAAAATAAACTGCGAGATTCCACACTAATTTGCATTTGTCTGGTGATGCCAGGCTAGATAAAGACAGAACAATTGATAAATAGTGAAGAAATTGTCTCCAGGTGGGAAATATTCAACATTTTCTCCACTGACAGATGTGCACAGAACCAAACAAGGAGTAAAATTGTTTTTAGAGTTCAGATATTACAGATGAAAGCCATGCTGAAATGATCAGGAACACACATTTTTAGAGTCAGATTCTTAAAAGAGACAGATCAGAGCAGTAGATACTAACAACTCCTGTTTTTTTTATTCTTACTAGGGGTCAAAATACCAAAATGCTAGAATCTACATTGTGCATTTCATTTTCTAATGAAACCTTGAGCTGCTGCAATGAAACAGACACTTCACACAGCTCCCCACCAATCACATTTCAGAGTTGGACCACCCCCAAACACACCCCTGCCCCAAACGAAAGTAAAACAATTTTTAGATTTGATTGATTTTTAGACCAACTGCCTGACTTGTGTAAACTCTAAAGTCATGTCCAGCAGCTTTTAAAATAGCTCATGCTGCTAATTTTTTATTTATTTATTACATTTTTTAAATTTTTATGTAACATTATTAATGGGGACAGACAAACTGACACTAAATGCCCAGCTCGTTCAAATATTTATTGTTTGTACGTGTGTGTCTCTTGGCATTGACCTCTCTGAAAGGAGATGAGGGCTGCAAGCCAAAAGTTAAATCCAAAGATCACATCACGTCAATACGTACTGAGCTCCACGTAAAAGCAGATAAAAATGGAGAATTTCTTCTCATCTACTCACACATTCAGTCCAAAGCGACTGAATGGACACCTGGTGACCTTCTGGGACTGATGCCAATCAGGACGTCTGGTGGCTGGGGATTGACAACAAATAATGAGAGCTGGGTCATTGACTGACACTGGTTTGAACATTTTGGTCAAGTTTACCTCTGTTCCAACAGATTTCCTCCCAATCTGTTTGTGTGCAAATTTCTACCAACGAACACTGAGAACAAGGGCTTTTGATACTGAGAAAACACCAGGCAAGGCTTGTTGTATACATAATGGGTTTGAAACGCAGAAATCACATCCGAAAAAAGTGGAGGTGTTTTTCCTCGTAGTTTCAATCGTAGCATCTGGACTTGGTTGAGTTAGCTCGAAGACGTTTCACCTCTCATCCAAGAGGCTTCATCAGTTCTAAGCTGACTGGTTGGGAGTTCCAGATTTTTATACTCTACAGGAGCCATTAACACTATTGAAGCTTTTGTCTGTTGGGTGAGTGTCCCTCATTATGCGAGTCGTTAGGTCATTCACTCTCACAATGAGGTTCGTTAGGGGCCCTAGAGGCCAGGTGAGAATAGTGCCAATGAGAGTCGTTGGGTCGTTCCCTTGCATAATGAGGTTTGTTAGGGTCGTTTATGGTCAGGTTTGAAAGGTTTCTGTTCTTCCTGGGCAAAGAATGTAAAACTGCATTGTACACAGGTGAGAGGTGATGTCTCAAACCTCCCCCTCTGTTCAATGATGGTTTTTCAAGTTTAACAAAGATAGCTTCCATCACCCCCCTCTCAAACCATCTATGTTCTCTGGCCAAAATTTGTACATTATTGTGTTCGAACGAGTGGCCCGTGTCCTTCAGATGCAAGTGGACTGCTGAGTCCTGTCCTGAGGAGTTGGCTCTTCTGTGCTGAGCCATGCGCCAGTAGAGCAGTTGTTTTGTCTCCCCAATGTACAGGTCTGAGCACTCCTCACTGCACTGGACAGCGTACACCACGTTGCTCTGTTTGTGTCTTGGTGTGTTGTCCTTTGGATGGACCAGCTTCTGCCTCAGGGTGTTGGTGGGCTTTGTTTGGTTAGGATTAGGCACCAAAATGTCCTGGTTAGGTTTAGGAAAATGGCATGGTTTGGGTTCAAATCTGACCTTTTCACAACATGTTTGAAGCTTCGCCTCAATGATGAGTCCCATCCCATCTACTATATGATGGCTTGGATGAAAAGGAGTGAAAGTGGAGCAATGAAATACAGATATGTGGATTAAAACATATTTGTGTAATAAAGGTAGTTTGGCAGTAAGTACATTTACCTCAAAATATAATTGAGAATGCAGTTTAGTTAAAATAAAATGTAATGCAGTGAGTGGTAAAGGTTGGAGACAGAGACTGTGGCTCCATGTTGCATCTGGCCATGAGTCAACCTTGACACCCTTTCTGTATCCTTTGCCCCCTGCAAGCAGGAAATGAGACATGAGGCACACAACTCCGACCTTGACTGGTGTGTGATAATCCCTGTAGGGTGAAGGGTGATGATTTTGTCCCTCCATCTGCAGTGAATCAACACAGTCAGCCAATAGAAATAAAGGAACGGAGCAATATATTTATGCATCCTTGGTGATCCTCAGCGGCTGTGACAGAGTGTGCACACTGATGCTTTAATGTGTTTATAAGACCTTGTGTTTGTTTGTAGGCTGTCGGACTGTGTGTGTGTGTGTGTGTGTGTGTGTTTGTTTGTGTGTTGGGAGCATGCCAGACGAGCTGCCTCACGCTGGCTGATACCCACAGGAACCTCTCCTCCTTAATGTTGTCTATTTTATTATAGGTTAGACTTGAGCTGGTCTCCAGTGTGTCGTCCTGCCCTGCACTGTGTCTCTCTCCACATTATATCATGTCATTATATTAGCTCACAGTACTTCAGCTGATTTTTGCAACACGCTGAGCACTCATTGGAGTTTAAATTGATTTAGCAAAAGATTTGGGACATCCCCTGGTCTAGGACTGTATCCCGCATGTCTGACCTCCTTTTTTTTGCACTTTTTTTTTTTACAGCAAGTGCATCAGGAGCAGCTGTGTTTCCATCAGCACTGTGCTCAGTGTGTAGGCTGGCCGGTTCTGTTTTACTGTGTGTGCCTGTTTGGATCAGAACAAAAGCCGGTGATCTGGCTCCCTGGTTGTGCCCCAGCTGGTTGCCTCCTTAGTCAGGCCCGCTGAACAATAGGAGACACACAAACGCACGCACACAGAACCACGCTTGAAACAATCGCGTGCGTTCACAGCAGGCCTCAATGCCGGCTCACAGCCACCGAGGACAACAGTCTGTGCCTGCTGCCATCAGGCTGAATGCGGTGGGTGGAGTGGACAGAAAGATAGAGGGGTTGTTTTCAAGTGCATGAGTGTGTGTTTGGTGTGGTTTGGGAGGATCCTGCATGTGTGCTCACTACTTTTGTTGTGGTTGTTGTGTGAGCATGATTGCAGACCCTCGTTCCTCCTTCCATAACCCTGTGAGCTTCACAAAGTGATCAGTGTAGATGTATCAGGTCATATAGTGAACTCATACACAGCCGTGAGGCAGAGAAGCCTCAGCCTCTTTCTGCCTCATGGCTGAGGCTCCACAGGCCTCAGGGTGATTCTTTTCTCTCAGCCAGTCTTGTACTTTCATGTTTTTCGGCAGCATCTAAAAGGTTTGGTGACATTAATTCAAATGAAATAATTTGTGCTGAAGCATTTATTCAAATGCCAGAAAGTGGCAGGGTGTTATTTCACAGTACAGCGAGCAGAATTTACCTTTTGTTAGTTTCCTGCTGTATTTTCATTTAGTAAAATTCATGTTGGGTTTTCCCCTGTGCCCTGTGGGAGAAACTTTAACAGGTAGTGTTATTCATTGCAACGTTTTTTATGGATACATTTGAGATTTTACATTTGGGAGGAAACTTTTCAACCAAGAGTCTGCTTCTTCACACAGCCTAAACACAGAGAACTGTAGAACACAAACCAAGTGTTATCAATCTTACTGGATATTTTTAGACTTAACTTGTCAATAGCGGATATGAAATAACTCTCATATTCAGCTTCTATAAATGCAACAGTTTTTTCAGCAGAACTATTGTTATTGCTTTAATTTTAATCATTGGTAGTATTTGATATATCATTTTCTAAAAAGATAAAGGATTCAAAAATGGTTCCACATTATGGGGAATAGTTTCTTCTCTGACAACAACACGAGGTGATTGATACTAGGGTTGAACAATGAATGCATTTCAGATTGCCGCTCACTTTACAACAGCAAAATTCTTTGAGTTATTACTAGGGCTGGTCCAGAATATTTGAATATCCGAATATTCGAAGGACGGTAAATACTATTCGGAACAGCCCTAGTTATTACTAACTTTGCGCTCTTGATTATCAGACCTTTTAAGTAACGTCCTTAAATTATTTTTCATCTCACTTTTTGCAGTATTCTAGTGCTGTGGTTGGGTCAGTTATCCCACTGTAGGTTTCCTTATGGGTGGAAGCATCCAGCAGATGGGTGGTTCTCCCTCCACACAGCTGCAGTAATAAATAGGCTCCCCTGTGCTACTGTATGGTGTTTGCGTTGACTGAACAGGAAGCAGTGAGGATTACAGGAGAGCCCTGTGATGTGACTGATGGTCCTGTAGGCAAGCAGGGTTCGGCCCTGTTCTCCTCCACTTGTCCTCTACTAAAACCTTCGTCTGGTGCAGCTAAACTTACATTTCATCTTCTTTGTACCCCCTCCTCTTCACCATGTGGTTCCCATTATCGTCGGTTATATTTTCTTTCCAATCGTGTGTGTGTGTGTGTGTGTGTGTGTGTGTGTGTGTTTGTGTGTTTGAGTGAGTGACTGAGTGTGTGTGTGTGTGTGTGTGTGTGTGTGTGTGTTTGTGTGTTTGAGTGAGTGACTGAGTGTGTGTGTGTGTGTGTGACATGCGCATTCATCCACACATATTTCTGCGGAAACTCAATCCCATTCCAGGCTGACTTTTGCAAGCATTCAACAGGAGTGGACTAATGTGTCTTTTTTTCCCCTTACAACGAATGTGAACAGCAACAACTGTGACCTTATTTTATACTTGCTCTGTGGTAACAGACCAGAATCAAAGCTTCCTTTAATTAGAAGATACTGGATTGTATTTAGAGCAGATGCCTAAATGTGTTTTTAGGCAGTAAAACATTCCAATATTAATATAGATAAGCTGATATTATACATACATACTGACTGAATAACTAACTTACTGGCAGATTGTCTGCATTTTCCCCATTGTCTGTATCATTTTTCTTTTTAAATCTGATTACTGGTGAAATAAATTAATTTAATAATAGGCTACTTAAGAACTGATGCAGCCGTCTCTTTCTATCTGAAATGGCCACTTTATGGTCTCCCACAATGTCCTGCCCAGACTGAGTGATTGGTTACGTCACGAGTAATATCCACTGAACACTGAAGCATAAGGATGAAAATTCTCTTTTAATTAAACAGTATGTAAAACAGAAATAAACAAGGCATCTGAACAAAGTTTTTGTGTTTGACTTCTACATTTTGATACTAAGATTTTCATTTTAACTGCAAATATCGGTTCCAAATTTTAATTATCAGTCTCCTTGATTACTAAAAATAAGTATTGGTATGTGAGACTGTAGAGAAAAACAATGGAAAAAATGTGATGGAGGAGAGGGTGTCACCCATGTAAAGGGAGATAGATAGGGAAAACATGAGTGTACTGGTTTGTTTTCTCAAACACATCTTTCTTTCTGTTTCTGTGTGGTTCTTTCTCTAGTTCTGCACACATTTACACAGCGCTCCACCAGACAGTCCATCTCTCTCTCTCTGTCTCTGAGCCCTCTGGCTATAGGTCGATCCATGCCATAACTTCATCACATACAATGGAAGGCATTGTGCTGCATGAAGTGAGCGTGTTTGTGTGTGTGTCAATCCTACAGTCGACTCATATTTGTTTACATCTTTGTTCCCCTAAAGTCCCTGAGTGAGGCTGGTGCGATTTTTAATGAGGTCTGATGTTAGACATACAATGGAGGGAATGGACACACAGATTTAAAGCGGCATAAGAACTGTTGAGTATATTACATAGACAAGTTAGCCTACAGTATTTAGATTACCCTGCGTGTTGGTTGTTGAACTGTGATATGCAAACTGCTGTTTGTAATAGTTTACTCTTAACTTGTTGGCCGACCGTTTAGTAAAATGCAGCCATAAAATGCAATGACTTCACTGACATGGTATTAGTTAAGAGCTGACTCAGAGTAAAAGTTAAATAGTTAGACCCAACAGTTTCCATTAGGTTGAATCAGTTAAAATTGTTGAAATGTCGGGGTGTTCACAGGTCCTCTGTCCGTCCTGCTGCCAAAATAATGAATTAATCATTGGAGGCTGTAGCACTTTTCTGAAAGCAACACCGATTGTCTGACCAATTAGAATTTCATGGAGTTAACAACATTTTTGTAAATTAAATTGATCAGATTGGTCTGTTAGATGGTTCAGCTCTTGTGGCCTTTTGTGTGCTGTGACAATCTATCATGACGACTAATCCACTGCAGCACAGAGGGGTCTGTCTGGACCACGACAGATGTGTGTGGGTGTGTGTGCAGTTGTGTGAAATCCTTCTCTAATCTGTACCATCTGATGTTGCTCATTTAGTATGTCTGATCCTGACCAAAGGATGTGTGTGGGACGTCTATACCTCTGCGTGTGTGTCTGCATCTGGATCGCTGGTGGTCAATGGTCATCCTCTGTGGCTGTTGGCAGCTCTCATGTATGCTGGACTCATGACTGACCCACTAGCCTGAATTCTAGCTAACCCCACCTCTTCAACTCCCCATCTCCATCCAGGCATGGACCTGTCAGCCAATCAGGACGAGGAAGGTGACCAGGAGGTGTTCCAGGTGGAGATTTGCCGCGAAAACAGGAAGTGTGCATTTCGGACAGCTGCTGGGAAATACTGGACCCTCACTGCCAACGGTGGCCTGCAGTGCACCGCCTCCACCAAGTAAGAAGCACACGTCATCATGTCTGGCTTTAAGCTAAACATTCAACACAACCTCACCTGCTTCAATCTGTCAGGGGAGGTGGGTGTATGTGGATGATGGGGAACTTGAAACTGGTTTGTCTCAGCTCTTAGTGTTTAGTTTTGTCTGGTAATTTGGTGTGTGTGTTTGTGTGTGGTGAAGAGTGAGTGAACTCATGTCATGGCTGTGGCATGAAGTGCATTTTCTTCAACCTATAGAGAGTGATTTTCTTTTATGTGCAGTAGTTCTGTTTAAGCTGAGAGCTCGCTGTTAACCCCTAACCTTCGACATTTGACCCTGTACTCCTGCATGATTTCTCTGAGAGGCCTTTAGACAGATTCAGGAGGAGAAGCTTACACTTTTCATCCTTGAGTACTAAGTAGAGTACTTATATCCATTATTTGTGTTTAAAAATGACATTTTGTAATGCAAAGATGTGTGTGGTGCTCAGTAAAAGCTACAGATGTGTGTGCACAGGAGTGATACAATGCACAACAACAATCTAATCCAGTGACAGATTGGTCAAAGCCACATGTGTTCTGAGTTAACTTCAGGGCAGACAATCCTCCATTTTTAAGATCTGACAGAGGGGAGATAGTCTTCAACACTGTGGGGTCACACTGCAGAGCATTCTGCAGGGAGGTCATCAGATTTCGCCATCACATTCTTGAGATTTGACTCAGTTACTCCTTACAAACTAAACCACAAAAATCTTCTCTATCACCAAGTCCAAATGTGGCTTGAGGAGAACATTTCTGAGAATGATTCAGAGCAGCTTTAATAAAACTGATCCCAGAATTAAATCCAACTTTGAGAATACGCTGCTGAGTGGACTGAGTTAGCAAACCACTTGATTTAACTTAACCCAGTTTATCCTTCTGCCCAGAGTCTACCTATCCAATTACCCAACAGTTACTTAACCTGCAGTAAAACACCTGGGTGTAGTCTGAGCAACAGAGGAGCTAAACATGAACACGTGTTTACACCTGACACTCATGTGTGTGTGCTCCTAGATATTTAACTGCCATGTAAATGTAATTATCCGTCTTATCTCTCATGCTTTTACTCTCTCACCTTCCTATTCTCTCTCCACAGGTCAGCTAATTGCTACTTTGACATTGAGTGGCGTGGGAAGAGGCTGACTCTCCGGGCTGCTAATGGGAAATATGTCGCCGCCAAGAAAAACGGCCAGCTAGCAGCCACCATCGACTCTGCAGGTCGGTGTGATTTGTTGATCCAGCCGCACAGACAGACACATAGCTAACTGATTTGCTTTTCAGCAGTGACTAATGGTATTTCAGCACAGTGAAAGTAATTAAATCGTGGCTGGATGTTCCTAGGCTTCAAAGGTCTCAGCAGTTTTGAGGACCGTGGTTCTGTTTCTTAAAGTAGCTGCATAACACTTGAGGGTTTCAGCTTTGTTCCAGTCATTTTGCTTAGTTTTTTTTCCAACTTGTTGCTGAGTTAATCATGTTGATTGAAAAAATGATGGGAAAAGTACACAGAGTCACTGTGGAGCACTGTGACACTAAGACATGGGACATGAAACATTGCTGGGTTCATCAATTCGTTAAAGTTACGGCACTCTGTTGTTGAAGCCCCATTCACACGTAGGTCACTAATCTGTAAATGTTCCTCATCGCTGCGTTCACACATACCACCCAGAGTGCCGGAGTGTGCTATGATACGCAGGAGATGTGATGAATAATGCAAAAAATAATGCAACAACAGAATCAAACCAAATTGATGGCAGCTAATCAAAATGTACAAACAACTAACAGCCCAGTTTATTTTGGATTTCTTAAAGAGTGAAACTGAAAGCCAAGGACTCGACCACAGGAGGGACATGATGTGACAAAATGTTTAACTGCAGCTGATGAACAGTGACTCTGTGTCAACGCTCACCTGTCTGAGGTGAACAAAAGTTCACAGTGTGACCTGCTGTTAGATTCTGATCGTCCTTTTCTCCATGTCGGAATAATTTTGCAGTTAAACATAATTAATGAAGATACTACTGTTGCTCTGTGTGCACGCAGCTCTTTCTCTTGAGAGACTTGTGGATCCTGCCACTGTCCAATGCTGCAAGTTTGTAATAAACTACGAAAAAATAGTCCTAAACAGCTGAAAACTAAACAGTTATTCTGTGTGTGACAGCTCACCTGTCTGATGTGAAGACAAGTAGTCCAACACAGTGTGACCTGCCATCGGGTTCTGGCTCAGGCTGATCTGCTCTCCATGCTCTCTCGGGGATATATATATATATTTATAAGAATTTAATTAAGTTACTGGTGCTGTTGTTCCATGTGCAAATGTGCGCAACTTTCTCTCTCTTTGGAGAAGCTCATATGCTGTCTTAAACAAACTCCGAGCCAATAGTTCCAAACAGCTGGAAGAAACAAACTTCAGTCCCTGTTAACATCTTGTAGGGAAAAACACTCGGATTGCATTAATTATCGTTTGAGTATCATTTTTCTTTAAGCTGTTCATGTCTGTTTTCATTTCAGTAAGG
Organism: Chromis chromis; assembly: GCA_900302755.1. NCBI lineage: Eukaryota > Metazoa > Chordata > Actinopteri > Pomacentridae > Chromis > Chromis chromis. The sequence continues at coordinate 16,098 of OMNN01074226.1, read as the reverse complement.
TTTTATTATCATAGAAATTTAATTTTGTTGCCTAATAGATTTGAAATAGAAGAGCAAAGTGCGTGAAAAAAGTGCATCATTATGGCACACAAACTGTTTAAAGCATCTCTGTGGATGTGGAAATGTGGATAAATCCTTTCCTAAAACACTTCCCACAATTCTGTACCGCTGCTTGTGCGTACCTATCTGTTAATGTGACGGTTCAGTTCAGACTTCTGCCACGATGAAAGTGATATGGAAACGTTACTAGGCCCAACCTCCTTTTACAGATGAGCAACCAGGGTGTGTGTTCACACGTGCAGCCGACCCCTTTAGTTGCCAGCAGATTAACGGAACAGACTGCTTGTCTGAAAGGGGTATAAAATTGCTCTTAGTGTTCCTGCAACGCTGGGAAAGCTTCGTGGAAGTCCTGTTATATAGACATACCTTGTCCGGGTTCAGAGACTGCAGGCTCTTTCCCTGTGAAAACCTTCTATCACAGTGATGATCCTCTACATGAAGGTTGGATCATCCCTGCTGCTGACTGATGCTGTTTGTTACAGTTTCTCCACTTCATTGAGACATCACACTATCAGTGGTCTCAGAAATGTAACACATGCTCCACTGTTGATAATGTGGTGTTCAGCACTGTCCTTACTGATGACAGTTATGCTCACACATGTTGATGATCCGTGACCATAATGTGCTTTGTGCATGAGCACCACGGACAGTTTTTCATAATCCTTGTTTCTATTTTGTTACCCTCAGACAGAGCCCGACACTGTTTACATGTGTCTAGTCTTTGTGCTAAGCTAACTGACTGCAGTCTGTAACCTCACATTTAATGAACAGATATCAGAGTGGTATCGGTATTATTTGTATCTCAGCAAGAAGATTTTCCCAAACTATTTCTTTAATAACATCAACTTGCTCAAATTATTCATTTGTAGCATGTAGTTAACTTGAAAAGACAATTTGAAATCATTGCACAGAGTTTTGACCGTGAGATAGTCTTGCAGCTTTTTTTGCTGCAAGACACAAACATTAAGTCAGCGAACAGATCTGAAAAAGCTCCAATTATAGATTGGGTGTTGGGCTCCAGGATCAGAGCTGAAGCTTTTTGTTTTGTGCTGCAGTTTGTGATGTGGGAGCTGTTGGCAGCTACATTGCTTTCATTTGCACATATTTCTGACAAACTGCATGACATACATTTTTTTAATGAGGCATATAAAGACTCAGCACTAAGAGTTGAAGCACTGAGTTCCAACGAAATGCACAAGTTGCTCTTGGAGAAAAGGGTTACTGTTGAGAAGGAACACATTTTTACAGAACCAAATAATTGTGTAATTAAATGTGTTTAAACATCGTGGGACACTTAAAGTCCTGATAGCAGTTTTTACACTGTGATTCTCCAATAAGCGGGTTCAGCTCATGCATCCTTTGTCTCCAGGTGAGTCTGAGGAGTTCATCATGAAACTGATCAACCGCCCAATCATCGTGCTGCGTGGGGAACACGGCTTCATCGGCTGCAGGAAGGTGACAGGAACGCTGGACTCCAACCGCTCCTCCTACGACTACTTCACTCTGGAGTTCAGAGATGGAGCATACAGCCTGCAAGGTCAGTGTGGGTGCAGGGTCTCACAGAACGGCTGCAGTTTATCCTTTAAACCATTTGCAGCAGTGTTACACAGCCGACGGATTGTGTGTCAGAGCATGTGGAGGGCCCTCCTGCAGGCACACAAGGGATTAAATCATTTATTCTTTAAGTGATTTTTATTATGGAATTACTCCGGAGGCATTTCTGCCAAAAAGACGGATTAGATTCAGATAATTTCACTGGATTTGCATTATGTAATTAAAAAAAACAACAATATTGAGCTGAATCTTTTGTTCAGTCTTTTGTCACCCATGATACCACCTCTACACACTCATAACGTCCTCCTTGCTCTATCTATAATCCCTTCACCTCCTTTCTGCTCTCCTCCTGCAGACTCTACTGGTAAATACTGGATGGTGGGCAACGAGCAGTCGGTGGTGAGCAGCAGCGACACACCCGTCGACTTCCTCTTTGAGTTCTGCGACTACAACAAGCTGGCCGTCCGCCATGTCGCTGACAACAAATACCTCCGCGGCGACCACGCTGGCGTGCTGAAGGCCAACGCAGACGACCTGGAGACCGCCACGCTCTGGGAGTACTGAGGGAGGCAGGTTGAGGCCAGCGGGGATGCAGTCGCCCACTGCTGTGATGCTGGAGAATGAAATGAAGTGCGGCGACGCAGCACGACAGCACTACCCATCCATACATCTACCTGTCCACAACCCCACTCCCCCCTCCCCTCCCTATATTATATGCTCTACTTATCTTTATATGTGGATAAACTGCACAGAGAGAACAGGAAGGATAGAAGACGAAGGAGGGAGACGCTTGTTGCTCTTCCTTTTCCTTCCTTGTATCCTTCCTTCCTCCCTTTTCCAGCTCTGCTCTGCAATGCTGACCTTTATTTGCTGCCATAGTTACGACGGGGCTGTGCACTTTTTCTGCTCCGATCCGGTTCGCTGCTTGACTTGTCACTCACTCCGTCCTCGCCTTACGATTGGGCTATCCCAGAGCAGAGCCATGTTTTGACCCCTCCTCTCTGAGTTAACCCCTTCGTCTTGTCTTTCTTTGTGTCGATTGTCTGTGTGAGCAGCATACGATGGCAGTATTGATAGTGTCTGAGCTGGTCTGGTAGAACCCTTTTACACTCCATCTGATCCGTTACAACAGACTCGCCTCTGGATAAATTCTACTCAGCAGCTTCATGTTAGCTGGCTATAAAATATCCAAAATGCTGTGTCTGTTATTTGTGGTTGGATCTTTAGGTAGTTGTGCTTCTATCAGACCAGGCTGAGTGTTAGTGTTCATGAGCAGATCTTGTTGCCTGTGATGACTGTGAGATAACTGGAGTGGATCTGATGATGATGATGAAGATCATGTAGATCATGTAAGTGATGGGTTCAACCCCAGCCCCTTTTTATGTCAAGTGTAAAATATTCAAATGTAAACCAGTTTTCTGTGTTCTCATTGGTTGACGTGGAGTCAGAGTTCCTAGATCAGTCAGGATGTAGGAAGTTAAACACCTTGTCTGTTCACCCTCCACAAGATGAAGCTACCGTCAGGAGAACACTACAAAGAAAATATTTAAAAAACAAAAAAAAGAAGTGTGCAGCCACATACTGTATGTTTACTGTACTCACATGTCTTATTGGAAGAAAAAACCCACTCGCTGACGCACAGTTAGATTCATTTCTTTTACTATGTCCAAGGCACAGACATTATCATGGTGAAGTGTACAGTAGGTCGTGAAATGATTTATAGATGCTTTGAAAGCTGCTTTTTTGATTCCCTCAACCAAACATACACCTCAGCCTTTACTCTGACCAAACCTTTGATACTGGATTAACAAACGTTCATCTCAAACACAACGGACAAAACTGGAACCTGGTGCTACTAACAGACTCACAGCATGTTAAATGGTGGTACTGTCCTATCGAGCATCTCACACACTGTCTGGACATGGTGTTCTGCAGCGTCTCTGCCCCTGCACTTGAGAGCCTAGTGACCCCTACTACCTAAATCTGCTTCTTCTTTGGTTTTCATTTCAGTCTAAACTCTGAGCACTCTAATGACAGCATTTACGGTAATATATGACCAATTTCTATTTGTTTTTGTTGGATTTTTCTGTTCCTGATTCGTCTGTGAAGGTGGGGAAGAGATATGTCAAAGAGAAATCTGAGCTTGAATTTGTCATTTATTTAATGGAAATGTTCTGTAATGCAGTCATGTAGCACATTGCACCCAGCGGTTCTGTCCTCTTTGATTCTCTACCCTTCAGCAGCCAGCTTTCTCCATAACTCAAGCAGAGAGGGTCTCTATATACTGATTTTTACAACGGCAAAGATGTTCTTGTTCCCCAGTTACTGGGCTCATCCACCCATCACTAAGCATTCCTCTAATATGGAAATCCAATCACTGTTGTTCTATAAAATGATCAATGATTGTACCGAGCTCCTCACCAACTGTCCAACTTTTTCCGTTTTTGCATGATTGTTGATAATTTGAAGCAAGGAGTGGTTAAAGCAAGTCCAAGGTGACCAAGGCAAGCTTAGACAAACAGATGTGGAAGTGTAAACATGTGGTAATGACTGTGCCTTATTCTTGATTTTTGGGCAGTAGGAAATTTAAAAAAAGAAAAGAAAATTAAGGTCCACATCATTTCTTTGTATTACTGGAACTTCCTTTTGTATTATTATTTTGTATAATTTTTTGATATTGTGGATTAATCTCTCTCTTGTGCCATTGGTTCACCTAAATCCAACAACCAATAAAACTGGGATTTGGAACGCTACACAACTCTGATTGTTTTTCTTTCCATTCTTTCTCACGGACTCTCACTTAACAGTGTTCTCAATAGGTGGTTTTCAGAAACTCGGAGGCAAAGAGCCTTAAATGCAATGTTAACCCTGAGCGCACCGAGACGGCAACAAATAGTTGCTGGATGTATGAGCATGAACAATGGAGGTCTATTTGGTGAATTTCATGTTAATAGCGATGTCTGAGAGGAGAAGACTCCTACACAATTAGGTCATTTAGAGGGCAGAAAAATGGTGCTAGTTATCTAACTAAGTTCAACCAACCAGTATTTGCCTTTTCCGACACTAACCAATCAGTGTGAAGCCCTACACAGCTGTTCTTCGGGGCCCCTCTGAAGTACCTGCACTGGAGTAGGTACTTTTTCCTCCAACGGCCCTGAAAGAGGTTCTACAGGGACGATACGTTATGAACTCTTTGGTACATTTTACTTTTCAGTTCATCCTGACATTTAGGTACTTCAGGAGACTAAAACTAATTTTGATTGCATTTAAAAAAACAACATGACGGCCAGATACTTCTTTGTTCTTCCAATGTTATGTTTCTATCCTCAAAACAGTATGATAGTCATAGTTAGACCTGCATAATTTAGGAAATCACAGCCTTCCCTTGGCCTGCTTATTTCTCATGTAATCAAAGCTTCATGTTCGGCCTCCTGCCAGTTTCTTACCGCAGCAGCTCCATGTGTTGGCCCACTTACACACACTCATATGGAAACACACACACTTTTTCCTGTCCTCTGAATAGAGCCTTTGTGTTGAAACATTTATTCTAGTGCAGAGAAAGGGCAACCCCTTGAAAGATTCACTCGCACGCACACACACACACACACACGCACACGCATACGCACACATATGAACACTATTCAGGGTGGTAATGTAATGATGGAGCCTCCCTCGCAGGTCTCTAATCCATTTGCCTCCGTTGGGTTGGCAGATCCCAGAGGAACACCCAACATGGCAAAACAAACACACACCACCCCATCTAATCTTTTCCCTTCCTCCCCCCTGCCTGCTTTAACCATCGCCTCCCATCAGTCCCTCCATACTATCCCTCTTAGTCTGTGCCTCATTCTCTCCTACTGCTTTCTCCTCCCCCTTTCCTCCTCCCTTTTCCGAACGATTTTGCTGAAAAGATGAGTCACTCAAAATATGACCCAGATCCCAGAAATGGGTGCAGTGATCTGTGGGTAAAGTGTCAGGCTGCAGGGAGAGCCAGTTGGCTGGCTCTCTCTCAGAACAAATGAAGAGAGGGAGTGAGGGAGGAAGGGATGGGGGGATGGTTCAGGGAGGGAGATGGGAGGCTGTGTGCAAAATGGCTGCCATCTCCACCCACATTTAAGTCCCCCTACATCCCAGCCAGTCACATTGTTACCATGGAAACAGCAGCAGCTAAAAGCAGAGAGGTCTGAGAGGTAAGTGAGTGTGTGGCATTGTCAGGACGAGAAATGTCAAAAACCTTCATTACATCCATAATAATAATGCTGCTGGGGCCTAGCAAGTGTGTGTGCTTCCAGGGGGTGGGGTACAGAGGGAGGAGGAGGAGGAGGAGGAGGAGGAGGAGGAGGAAGGAGGAAGGGTGCGTCTCCCTTTGATCAAAGAAGAGCTCATCACTAAGGAAATAGCACAGGAGCTGTGCTCTACTGAACTGGCCCAAACCTCCTCCTGCAGCATATCCATCCTCTCCTGCAAAGGATGTGTGTTCAGTCTTCTCCATCTTTCATGTGGCCGCCTTTCTATCAGCTCTTTTTTGCTCTAATCAAATCTACATCCCCTGTGCTTTTCCACTATGTCCAAGCTGTCAGGCAGTGGGTCAGTGGGTCAGTCAGTAATCTCTTTAGAGGATGTGAAGGAGCAACATGGGTCTGTGCAGGATGAATAGCAGGGTGACTCACTGTTACAAATCAGTCATCAAACACAGAAACGGCACTTAATGCATCATTTCACATCTACATTGGCTGTTAAAGACAGTTTACTGACATGTTTGCATCTAAAAATAGGCTAAATCACATAAAATACAGCAATGGATTTAGTCTGCAGCCACATCTGCATTTCAGAATACCACCAGTGCAGAGGTCTTAAATAGAGTGTGCAGGATGTGACTGATGACGTCTAAAATGGAGACTGATTCTGAGATTTTCCTCAAATGTAGACATTTTTAAGAGTACTTTTTAAGTAAACTAGTTTGCACTTTTATTCACCTAATATTAATCAGGGTATTTTTAATTCTATTGTATACCTTATCGCTGACATGCTTTCATTTTTGTTTCTTTAAGCTTTTACTCAAACAATTTTCATTATTCTATAAATCTGTGTGCACATTTTCCAACTTGTCTGTATTAATTAATTACATCTATTACTTAAATTCTGATTACATGTTTTATTATATTTTGTATGTTTTTTTAATTTACATGTACACCTCTTTGAATAACATCTATGTTATTCAGACTAAAAGAACTGTCTTTGGAACGATCATTGCAAATGAAAATAACAAAGATGCAATTTAGTAAATTTTTTAAAATTAAAATGTCATCTGTTTTTTAATGAATTAACTAAAAAAATAACTGTTCCTCAGAAATACGACTGCTTTGCGATTATTATTTATTATATATACTGTTATGGGGCTACATGGGCAATCAAAGACAATGAAAGTACAGATAATAGAAGCAGCGATCAGCACCGGGGCAGGTATGACCAGCTGCACTGAGGAACAGCACGCAGAGACACAGCTGTAAAAACTCACGCTCATTAAAAATACACACACTCATTAAAGATACACACAAACACAAATAACGCCAGCGGAGGTGGAGCAGCAAAATCCATCAGGGAGCAAATGCTGCCAGACACCAGTGGTCCCTGAGGACGAGGCAGCTCGGGGCTTTAATATGCACACACACATGTTTGCACTTCTATTTTTGTGAGGACCTTTCTTGACATAAGGAATTCCCCAGACCCTCAATCTGAACCCTAAAACTGAGCCTTAACCCTCAAACAGCCCTTTGAAGATACAGTATGTGTGAAAGTGAAGACTGACAATAATGTTATCATAATCTCTGCAGACTGGGACTCATCTTGTCCGACATTATTTTGGTTTATCCACAGTCATTCATGGTGCATCTATAAATGTCATCAACACCTTTTCCTCTTATGCAGCTCCATATCATCACACTCCCACCTCCGTGCTTCAGGACTATGCATTCATTGTTTTAGTCCTGGTCAGATTCACCCCAAACATGCTGGATGACGTCTGAGCCAAATATATTTATCTTCATCTGACTAAAGAATGTACTCCTTGTATTCATCAGGCTTCTTTTCATGTTCTTTAGCAAAGTTTCATCTTGCAGTTTTGGGCTAAATGGCAAGGAAGGGATTTCTTCTTGGATGTCATTGATAGAGGCTGACATTATGCACTAATAACCCCTTGACTGAGTCTGAAGCACTTGCATGTCTGTTTTTCAGGGCTAGATTGAACATTTACCACACTGTCCATGGAGTGATTTTAGCAGGACGACCTGGCGGTTCTACGGCTTGTTCTACACCTCCTGATTACTGCTGCAACTGATTTTCAACTGATTTTTAGTTGAGCACAGATCCTTCTGCACCCTTTGTCATCTTTGCGAAGTCACAGTTTCTGTGATAGACATAGATGCAAAACTGACAACTGCTGTTCACAGGTCATTTTAAAACTATGGTAATGACTGGTTAATGATGGTTAGGCTGATTGGAAACCACAAGTTAACTCAGTTTTGTCTGAATAATCACAAATTTTCTAATTTGTGTGTCAGTGATTACTTTTTCTGCATTAAGTTTGTGGCCTGTATTTTAAATATAGCCTTTCTAAAGTGTTTGTTTTTCATAAGAGCAAATACTTTACTGTTTAACTCAGAAATAATGCAACTATTGAGAAGTGATATGATGATTAAGCGATGTTGCACAGGGGTGTACTCACTTCTGTTGGTGACAGTGATGAGAAGAATATTTAGCTTGCCTGCTTGCATGTGTGTGTATGAACACACATTACCATTGCTCTCGCTTTACAGTAACATTAAACCAAAATAACAACACCAACAGAGGTGGTATTTGTCCATCTCATGTGCCCCAGAAGAATGTAGGTCATACGTGGTTCATATTTTCAGGCCTTCAGACTGAATTGCAGCTCATATCTGTCTCATCAAAGCCCATTCAGGGCATCAGGTTCACAGCAGCTATTCAGTAAAAAGGGCTGAGTGTTTGTTTGTACTGGTCTGAATAGGGAACAGTGATGCTGTTATTGTTCTGACTGAATGCCTGATTTACACTTTCAAATCTCTGTGTAGATAAGATCAGGCCAGTATATTTATATGACACTGTTCATACGGAATGGCAAATCAACACGCTATACCTATCACATAAAAACATATAACCAAATAAATGAAATAAAAAAGAAAAACAAGCTGTTAAAAACAACAGGAGTTATTGATGATGATATGGATAATATATCAATATATCAATATATCGTGATATCTCTCTACTTAACCAAGGAATCTGTGTTGTCTGCTCCTTCCTTTTCTCAACAACTGTTCATCCAATCACATCTGAAACTTGACAGGTGCCAAATCCAAACTTGACAGTGCAATGTCAAGTTCGGATTAACTTCATGAGAAAGTTCTTGAGAAACACAAAGAGATGAACATTAAACAGCAGATGGTGACTACAGCAGCGCTGAGGTGACTTAGCGATAGTACTAGTACAAGCTGGTGCATTGCAAAGACGGCTGGATATGGCTAGGGTCTGGAACCTGTCTGCTCTCAATGTATGCACTTAGATTATCACTGAAAAGGAAGTACAGATGAGGCTGATGAGAATGTTGGAGGAAAACCTTGACCTGATAAAAAGATTTTTTAAAAAGTGAAAGGATCACCAGAATCATTATAAAAATCATCCTCTGAGAATCATAGATGTCGACGTAATGTTTCATTGCAATCCATCTAATAGTTGGAAAACTAAATACTAAGAAGAGTTAAACATGATAAAAACAAAACAGGATGTTGAAGTTGGAAGGGTATTTAAGTTAAGACTGTCTGGCCAATGCATGCTTTTCGCATCTGCATGTTAACAAGTGTGTGTAGACATCTGCATGCAGACAGCACACACACACCAGGAAAACAGTGTCTAATAAAAATGCTTGTTTTGAGGAGACTGCTCTACGAAGAGATCCTCTGTCATCGAGCTATGCTTGATTGGTACCTGCTTTCCATCAACAGAGCCAGACAGTTTTTAATTCCTTAGAAATCCTGTGCTATGTCTGCCCACTGTGTTCAACACACCTAAGGAATAATCATTGACAAGGTGCTGTTGCTTAAACTTTGCTAATAATAATAACAATGCATTGGTTTTATATAGCGCTTTTCTAGACACTCAAAGACGCTTTACATTGCATTATTAATTCACGCCATCCCCTGGGGTAGACTGACAGAAGCGAGGCTGCCAATCTGCTCCATCGGCCCCTCCGACCACCACCAACCACTCACTCTCACACTGCATTCACCCAGGCTTCCTGGTGTTCCCTCACGGTCTCCCATCCAGGGACTGACCAGGCCCTACCTCGCTTAGCTTCCGAGATCTGACGGGATCGGGCATCCACAAGGCGGTATGGCCATTGATATAAGTACTCATGGCAGTGGAACAACCATGATGTTTGCATACAACAGCTACATTTACAGGAAAAGTTTTTTTT